>VMDO01008875.1:9634-81306 GCA_007922755.1 Pedetes capensis
TTTTTTTTTTTTTTTTACATACTAGTAAACTAGTATAATAGTGTACACTTGTGGTCTAGGAATAAAAAGTTATGCATTTAAGAGAAAGTTTATTTTTTATTTATTTCTTTTTACAAGTAGGGATATGAGGCAATAGAAAATTTTGGAGCCCGTTTCTTAAGAATGTAGCATCTGCTGGGTGCAGTGGCACAAGCCTGTAATCCCAGTGGCTTGGGAGGCAGAGGCAGGAGGATCGCAAGTTAGAGACCAGAGGCAATCTGCATAACTTAGCGAAACCCTGTCTCAAAAAAAAAAAAAAAAAATGGGCTGGAGGCGGCAGCTCAGTGGTCCAGCACTTGCAAAGCATGCAAGTGCTAGACCTTGGGTTCAACCCCCAGTACCACACACACACACACACACACACACACACACACACACAAAGAATGTAGCTTCTGACTCATGGCTTCTACCACATGCTCCTTCCTACTTAAGTGACACTGAGGGACAAAGAAACCCTGGATACTGCAATAAAGTGAGTACCTCCATTACCCAGCAGAAAGTCAATGTTTCAACTGGAAAATACAAGTAGACACAACAAAAATAATAGTTCAAGGAGAATAAAGAAAGAGTCGATGCCATGTGCGAGTATAAACATTGAAAGTAAGCATAAGAATTAAAACAATTAACTTTATGCCCCAGATTATGTAACTGTTTAATTACTTATAGAATATTGTTTTAAAAAACTACCCACTTTCTGGAAAGTGGAAGGGTCCACGAATTGAGGGCTCCGATTCCTGTCTTTTAGGGCTACCTTGGAGGGAGCCCATAGCTGGCTGAGTCCAGGCCATGCTCAGCTTGCAGGTGGTTTGTACAACCCCCAGGGGCACCTTGGCCTTCCATTCATCCCACTTAAAGGTCCTTGGACTTGTTGTTTGAATGGGGTGTTTTTATTCTGAATTTTCCCTCTGGCAGGTAGCGGAGGGAAATAAACAATGGAAGCTGTGGAAGCTGTATCTTATTCGGATGAAGGAAGCATGGGCAGAGGTAGATGACATCACAGCAGGAGTTAAGCTTCGCTGTGGGAGCCCAGTGAGACCCCAGATATTTCTTCCTCCTGCGCCTGTGTCAGGACAACGGGCTCCTCTCCAGAACGACACTTACCACGTGGACGTGTTGAACTCAAATCTCCTCTATAGGTGTCCTGAGCTGTGGCCTCCCCACTCCTTTATCTCCCAAGTCCAAGTGCAGCCTGGCCTACAGAGTGATTAAGCACCTCAAGGAAACTTTAACTGGGAGAACTTTTCACAGGAAGGGACACACTTGCTTGCAAACTGAAGCCTTTCTTCCCCTCCCTCCTTTCCTTCCCTTCTCCTTCCTTCCTTACTACCTGCCTTCCTTCCTTCCTTTCTTCCTCTCACTCAGGGCCTCACACATACTTTGCAAGTGCTCTACCACTGAGGTGCACCCCCAGCGGCTCAGTCCATTTTTTTTTTAACTTTTTGTCTTGAGACAGTGTCTCACTAAATTGCACAGGGAGACTTTCGCCTTGAACTTGTGATCCTCGTGCCTCCGGAGTTGCTGGGATTACAGACTTGTGGCACTACACTCAGCAAGCTTCTGTTTCTTTTAGGGAATCTGAATCAGTGGAGCTCTAGGCATGGAGACTAGGCAGCAGAACTGAGCACAAAACAGTCAATGATAGCAAAATCAAATCCCCATTCACTTAAAACGAGGTGCCAATCCACTAGCTGGAAGGCAGGGTAGTCCTCATGAGGTGGTTCTGATTCTATCTACTCCACCAGGAGGCAGAAATAGGGTTTTTTAATTCGCTCTGTGTTTGACCCTTAGCCAGCCAGGGGCCAGATCAACTGCTCAGGTTTGTGTTGCTGCTTGTTAGGTTTCTACTATAATCCTTCTCCATAAATCTCCCTCCAGGCTTACTGTTTGGCTATAGCAGACTGATTGATTGTCACCAGTTGCGGTTATATCTCATTTCCAGTTTATGACATATTAATAGTTTACATGTTACGGGGATTGCTGGGGTTAGTGCCATGTGGAGAATGCAGGAAAGCCACAGGCAATCTGTAGGAGATGATCTGGAGATTTGGGGAGCCTTTGAGTTCTACTATAGGAAAGTGCTCGGTGGAATGTGGACACCCATGACAGAAAGGATTTTCGTTTTGTTTTGAATTTTGCTTTGAAGTAGAAATCTGTTTCTACTAATTTGAACTATGATCTGCCGCTTCAGTCCCCCGAATGATGCAAACCGTGAACAGAGTACCCTTCCCCAATCCCATCTCTCCCGTGGTGATTCCAAGAAGCACAAGCGAGCCATGGATATCGCATGTGTGGCTTCAAAGAGGGCGCAACGTGGGAATAGAGAATCATTTTTCTTTTCTGCTGTTCTCTCCATTTTCTTGGGATGCTTCTGTGAACTGAAAGCGTAAATTACACTGGCCAGACCCTGACGGATCGCTTCACAGCTGGGGGGTCGGGGGGGATGGAGAGAGGCATCCCACAGCGTCCTTTCCCCAGTTTCTGTTCTAATTTCACATTGGTCCCATTTTATAAATTCCTCCCTAACTTCCTAAGCATGGTTTCTTCTGTAATTCAAGGAGTTGCAAAAGCAAACCAGGAAATGTGTTTAGAGGACAGGACAGAGGTCTGAAAGAAGGCGTGGGAAGGGGGAGGTCAGGGTTGCATGTAAAGGCAGCAGTCTAACTTCTTAGTCCCTTGCAGGTGGCTACATGGGCTCATGCCTCTGGGTGATTTACTGTTTGTCTTTATTGTTGTTGTTATCATCATAATTGCCAGTGAGGTGACTGAAAACGTTACCGTGTTTTTAAAAGGCAGTGCAGGGCTGTGGATAGAGCATGAGCCTCTGGAACTCATCAAACCCAGCTTTGAATTCCACGTTCTGTTACTTATTAAGGTCCAAATCACGGGGCTTCTCTGAGCCTTAGTTTTCTGGTCCTTAAAATAAGGAGAAGAGGTGGGGTCCCTCTGAGGATTGTTTATGTTAAAGGTGCCAGGCATGTGTTAGGTTCTCCAACAAATGAGCTTCTCCAGTGTTCAGACTCTTAAACTGTGATGAATAAGAAAATGGGAAATCTTGGCCAGGAGCCATGGCAAATACCTGTAATCCAAGCGACTGGAGAAAATGAGGCAGGAGGATTGCAGATTTGAGGCCAGAGGCACCTTGTGCAACTCAGCAAGACCCTGTCTTGAAATAAAAAATAAAAAGGGATGAGCACTTGCCTAGCATGTGCAAGGTCCTGGGTTCAACCCCTCAATACTGCAAGAAGAAAAAAAAGCTACACACACACACACATCAGATATGTTGTTGTTGTTGTTGTTGTTGTTGTTGTTAGGTGCTGTCGAGTTGTGTCCGACTCATAGCGACCCTCATAGGGTTTTCAATAGCAGACTGTTTCGGGATTGCCTTGGGAGTGGATTGACAGGTCCTTCTCCCATTTTTGCGGTGCTAGGAATTGAACTCGGGACCTCAGAGACTGCAGCGCAGCGCTCTACCAACTGAGCTAAATTCTAGCCCCATATATATATATATATATATATATATATATATATATATATATCCCCGCAGCAGTAGCCCTGTGGCATCTGATCCCATCAGATCTCGGAAGCTAAGCAGGGTGGGGCCTGGTTAGTACCTGGATGGGAGACTGCCTGGGAACACCAGAAGCTGTAGGCTTGGGTGAAGGACCTGGCAACCCCCTCCCAAAAATCAATCTGCCATTGAAAACCCTATGCACAGCAGAGAAGCACTGACAATAGTATTTCCCCTGTTGTACAGAGGGTTGCTATGAGTCAGATACCAACTCGATGGCACCTAACAACCTAACAACATATATAAGTGTGTATATATATATATATATATATATATATATATATATATATCTCAGATATATCAGATATATATATATATATATATATATATATATATACCGAAAAAAATTATATATATATTCTGATTTCCTTTAGGGAGTATGCAAACAAGAAGGAGGAGCTGACACATTTTTGGATGAATAATTTCAGGCAACCATTTGAAGATCTGAATAACAGATCTCCACATTAGCAGGACCCTTGGTACCTAAGAAGCGCCATGTTTTATGAACATCATCATTCCCGACGGGCCTATGTTTGCACAGCGGAGAAACAAGAGGTCCATATGCTGACAAATTAAATTAACAAATAAAATCTTACGTTCCTTGGCTATCCTTATAGCACTTGCCAATATTTCAAGCCACAAAAAGAAAAAGAACACACACATACCTTGCCAAGGCTTATAAAAGCTGTGCAACAGTTGCAGAAAGTTTCCAAGAAAGAAATTTCTCCATAACCCAAATTATTTGTGAGGTTTTCTTCCTTTAAAGAGAATATATGTTCCTTGCTTCAACCAATTTCCATGTTAAACGTCTGCCTTCATCACTCATTTTTATTACCAGTCTAAACACAGTCTGTTTCAATGGAGGCCATTTACAGCATACAATAAAACGGATTCATTACTCATTTTCCTCTTATTATCTTTCAATTGCTCTAGCACTCAATGCTGCTTAAAGTGGACATTAGGCCCCAGTAGCCAGTACATTACAGGATGCAATTGATGATAATACTCAACACCCTCAAGCACATAGACAAGGAAACACTTCTTCTAATCCCTTAGCTTGTGCTGCTTTTCATCACATTGATTCCATTTTCATCTCATTAGGCTTTTCATTTTTCATAGCAAGCCCCCCTTTCCTAGGCCATACTATGTCTTTTTCTCAGTCTACAATTGTTGTGGGTCCAATTTAGCTACTATAAACAATTTTCCTTAAACACACACACACACACACACACACACACACTCCACCTGCCACACTACTCACATAATGAAATGTAATTTCTCTAGAAATAAACTGACAACAGCCACTAAAAACTTATTCAGAGACTGGATTCCAGTGCTTCATACAAGTGATATTGCTTTTGGATGATGGTCAATGGTTATGTTAAATCCAAATAAAAATGGCAGCCCCAAACTATGTGTTGATTTTTATCTCATGGATTATTATCTTTTCTCCAAGCTACCTCAACTTCCTCTGAATGTATTCCACCACTCTCATTATGTAATTATTTTGATCCTTTGATATAGCTTACAAAAGTTGGAATTAGTGGACTCTAGGAAAATACAGTCTGGGAGGAAAAAGAAAACACTGGCTTTGGTAATTCAAGTTAATGTCACTCATTCATAGATTTTTTAAAAGTGCATTTTTTTTACAATGAACAGCTGCTTTCTCTCTGAAACTCCAAGCCATTTACAAATTTCATGGTTCCTATGGGCTGTTAGTTATCGTATACCAATGGGGGTTGGAGTTCCCCATCTACCACTCGCCATTTATGGGAGTCCCAGTGAATCATGCAGGTTCTCCAGACTTCCATTTTCTTGCTGGCCAATGATGCTTAATTCTCCAAATTGTTGAGAGGAGCAAGAAAGAATCCTTATAAAATGCTTACCATGGTGCCTGGAGCATATTAGATGCTTCATAAAGCTCAGTTCCTGTGGCTATACCCACTATCAGGTGAGCTTTCTATGACATGCTCTTTTTCTTTCCTTTTGCAGTGCTGGGATTGAACCCAGGGCCTCATGCATACTAAGTGCATGCTCTACCACTGAGCTATATCCCTAGCCCCATGACAGGTGCTTTTATATGCTATCTTCATCAATCTTTGCAAAACTGTATATATGGTGTTAGTGTTATTGTCCCCCTGTAATAGATGAGAAGACTAGTGAAAAGAATTTGGTAATATATTTCATATCTGGGTTTGGAACTCACATCTGTCATCTTTAATGCCTAGGATCTTCCCAGTATACCATGGTGCATGTAAGAGCTGCATCCAAGTTCTGAAAGAGGTGCATCTTGGGTTTGGAAGACATTGCAACCATATCATAAATATCTAGTCACTTCCTATGTTTGTGTCTGCTGTGCCACCAACAGGCATTCTTGAGCTCTGTCCCCATCAGTGGGGACAGAGGTATCCACTGACTCTTCTTGCCCTGATCCATGGAAGAAGTTCATCCAAGGGGGAACTGATTATTAGTGATTAAATTAATAAGAAATTTACTGCTTGCTTCTAACAGAAATGCTCTTGCATGTTGAGTGATTTATTAATATTAGAGATAGGCAGTGGACAGACTAAGAGCAGAAGACTTCTATGACCTTGATGTAAATGCTTGTATGTATGTGAAAAATGGGGTAAGAAATGCTGTTAGGGCCAAGTTTAGTCATACAACTTAATTCTGCTTTTTCGTGCCATAAGGTGAACTTCAGAAAATGTCGTGGGGATTCAAAATGATTTAAACATCCATTTCCTTAAAAGGTTGGCTTCTTGTGTCAAAAAGTTAACCTAGCTTTGATTTTTATCCTTGAATAAATCATTACAGATGAGACCACTTAAAAAATTCAAAATGTGCACAAAAGAACATCAAGTCATTTTGAATAGAAGGGACATCTGGCAGCACTTGGATGTAGAACATCCCTCTAGAAATATCACTGACTTAATGACTCATTATTTGAAAGCAATACAGTTGGGTCAGATGGATTTTTAGCAGCTTTATGAGCAACTATTCTTCTCTATTTTATGGGAAGCAGAAAGGGAAGGAAAGGGAAAGAAGAAATGGATAAAAGAGTTGGGAGAGTCTACCATAAGCTCTCAGTGAGATTCCTTCACATTATCTCTTTAATTCTCCCTACTGCCTAGTCTGCTGACATACCTCTAAGCCACTGCACTGGTCTCAGCAATATCATACTCTGTCCTGTCTTTGTTCTTCTAATTGAACTCATCTTTTGGAACATCTGCCACGTGGATTTGACATCTATGGTTGTCCTCCTAGCTGTACAGCAGACTCCTCTCAAATTATTTCACCCACTTTTCTTTCATCTCAGTTCCATTCTTGATTTCACCTGTTTTCTTCCCTCTTCCCCCAACTCCAGCTAGACTTATGTTAACTAAGAACTTCCCTGCAGATCCTTTTGCTGCCGTCTCATTTGCTCATCATCAGCCCTGTGAATGACCTGGATGGCCCATCCACAGCTCAGTGAGGAAGAGTAAGTCCAAAGGAGTTTTTATTTTATTTTATTTTATTTTAAAAATTAAGAGTTTTGGAGTCAGAACTTGAATGCTGAAATCATGTGGTCCACTAGTTAGTTATTTAATTAACATGTAAGTATAAGACATTCTGATTCCAAAATTTGTGCTTTTAAAACTAGTCCCCACAAAGCACAGAAAGCATGTTGAATCTGCTGTGGTGATTCTGGCTTACAGTGTCAGTGTCCACTTCATCAACTGCATTCACACTTTGGGCCATGATGGGTGCTGGAAAAATAACTGTAGAGATGATACAGTTATGCTGGTAGCCAATACACGATGAACTCAACTATACTAATAAGAATGAATAGGAAAGAAGTGTCTGACTTTCACTTAACCTTAAGTTTGAAATCTGCACAGTTGAATATCTGAAGAGAAACAATGAGTTATCAATCCCTTTATCCACTATTATTTCTCCAACCCTTACACCTGTATTTCCACTTCCCAGTTAGTAAATGTTGTTGTTGTTGTTTTTAGGTGCCATTGAGTGGGTATCTGACTCATAGCAACCCTGTGTACAACAGGTGAAACATTATTGTCAGTGCCTGTCTGCTGTACATAGGGTTTTCAATGGTGAATTGATTTTTGGGAGTGGGTTGCCAGGTCCGTCTCCCAAGCCTACAGCACCTGGTGTTCCCAGGTGGTCTCCCATCCAAGAACTAACCAGGCCTGACCCTGCTTAGCTTCTGAGATCTGATGGGATCGGATACCACAGGACAGTTAGTAAGTGGTAGCCTTTATGTGGAGATGCTTCTCTTGACACTTTTATTCAGCCAACTGCTTCCCCTGAAAATTGGGAGGGATCAGGACCATGTGGGAGGAGGCAATACATGTCAGGTGACAGTTGGAACCAAGTGTTGAGAAATTGGTACAAGGCAGGGTGAGGATGGCTCCATAGACTGCCCCCAGCCCCTCCGGGGTGTCGCTCACTTACCCCTCTCTCTCCTCTCCTCCTCAGTGCCAGCATTCCTTCCTGGGCACCCGACCCCGGGGGCTCCAGGCGGCCTTTGCAGTTGACATCTTCTGGGCTCAGAAACACGCCAGGCATTGCCATCAGGGAGCTGCCAGTTCATCTGGCAAAGCCTTTGACTAGTTGTGAGGCATTTTGTGAATGACTCAACTTCACTCGGCTTGCTTTTCCAACTGTGAAAAGGCAGAGATAGTAACTACTGCTCATGCTTGGGCGAGGATTCAGTGAAAGACTACTTGGAAACACTGCTCTCACAACTAGACAAGGAGAACTCAGGAGATTTTTTGGCACATTTTCTTCCTTCTTTCAAAATTCAGTAGAGAAGGAGAAACAAATGCTTCCTAATCCCCAAATGAAAACACATGCTCAAAAAAAAAAAAAATCATAGAACCATTCTACAGCAAGCATCATGCAGATAGAAACAGAACACCATGTAGCGGCTATCCCCGTATCTCTCAATACTGTGTCCTAACTCAGCAAGAGAGTCTTGGAGATGGACCAATTTCTCTTCATGACACTCTTACCAAAGCACCCCGTGGAAAACAGATCAATAGGTTTTTCCAGGTGTCGCCAGACCATGGAGACAAAACACGTGAACTCGACCATTACGGAGTAAAATAAAGGTTAAAAACAGCCAGATTCCTACCTGCTGGATTTAGGATTTAAAATTTTATTAAGCAAAAATATTTTCTTCATTGCACACTTCATTTGAGAACGATGAAAGTTATTTATAAAGCACTTAGGTCTGTTTTTAAATATAGCAAGGATAAGCTTGTGCCACTCCATTCAGTGAATGTGTTTTCATGCAAGCCCTTGGTTATTTCCACAAGGAAAGTATTTGTTCTCTTCTTTTCAAACACAAATATCTGCTTCCTCTCTCTCTTCATGTGCTCCCCTCGTGGAATACTGCTGTTCTCTCTTTGTTTATGCTAATGTAATAACCTCTCCCTAGGGAGTTCTGGCAAAACATAATATTAAATAGTCAACAACATAATCAATTATTTTGCCAGCAAGAATGGCTTGTTTACTTAATCTCTCCTTTAAAAACAGTCATTTCTAGAAAGACATTTAATACCTTCCTTATTTTGACAGCATCAGGAACCTTCATTGTTAATCAGAAGCATGTTAAATCAAATACACATACATAAAGGCAGCAGCCATGATTTGTCAGCTGGATTGACTTTTACAGCATAAAGCTGTAAAAACATTTTATAGGAGGGAAACCATAGAGCAGCCGTGGAAGTTCACACTGGATGGCAAAGCTTAGCCCAGACGAATCCAAAGAGAGTGCATTAAATACCCAATTTCATTTTTATAAGCTATTTTTATAGGACAAGAATCCTTAGAAATTAAACAGCAATGATGGGAAAAGTATTAAGAATTAATGAATCTATCGGAAAGATAAAAAGTCATAGATTCTGAATCACTGGGTGTATTGGTTGATTTATTTTGACAGGTGCAGTTTAGTTTTAATGATTTCAAATAACACTTCGTAGTAGGATACTAAAAATCCTGCTGTGTGTGGTTATGTGTATGGTAATAAAATCTCGGCAATATGAATTTTACTGTGTATAGTGGTTAAATCTTCATTAAGAATAAGTTGTTCTTCAGATTTGAACGTCAGTGCAGCGAAATTACACAGGTCTCCTCTCCTAGGTGATTTGATATTTCCGATCATTATTATTTATCTCAAGTATAGAATACAATTTCTTTCTGAAGAGAACATTAAGAATTTTATGTACCGGGTAATAATTCATCTCCAGTGCCAAGTTTTTATATCACACCAATATGTCATGTAGCTTTTTGCCTCAGTTTCCCAAGTGTGCAAAACAGAGAAAGGCATCTCCTGGTGAGAGAGTTGATTGGCGTCTGTAAGGAACTTTAAGGTGTTTTTGTGTAAGAACTCTTCCTGAGAGAAAATGGTATGTCTTATGAGATAAAAGAGCGAAGACTGGAGACTTCAAATACTGTGGAAGGTATTGAAGAATTAAAAAAAAAAACAAAAAAAAACAAAGAGGTATAATTATCTTCAGAAAGGCATAGCTCACCAGACAGACTATAATACAGTGATAAAAAGAGATATTAAAAAAGGAGTTCGATGAAACTTTGAGGGATTTAGGCCCCATACCATCCAGCAGGACTACCCAGATTCTAAATCAAATAAATCCTAAAGATTGAATGAAATAAAATAAGTTAAATTGAAACCTGAAAGGTAAGGGCTCTAGTAATCTACCCCAAACCTTTCTACAATTCATGTTTTCCTTCTGCCTTTGTTCTACATATGCCATAACTGAAGCTCAATTACTGAGTCAGACATTCTTGTTCCGGCCTCCCTTATAGATTTGAATAGCCAGGTAATGGAGGACTATATGTTGAATCCCCCTCTCCCTCCTTGGGAATAGGAGAACATTCCGCATGTGGCTGGCTGTCTACAGAAAAGCTTCACTTTAAATGGAACGTCTGTCCCTTCATTTCGATTTGTGCTTGGTCACTATTGCTTACTAAATGACTTGGCATTTTTGTAAATACACAGCTCACTTTGTAAAGAACGTATGTAACATTCAAGAAATATTGGGCAATACTGTGTTTCATGCTGTCAAAGAAAAAGTACTGGAAGCCAAATGGTTCTTGCAGAAGAGGATCCCAACAGTTCTGTTAGTGGGAGATAATTCTAGCTATGCAGCTGATTTCCCACGTGGTATCAACATATGCTCTTCATGTAGATGTACTGGCCCACTTGGGAGGCTTGTATACAGGTGGGTTCATGCAGTCCTGGAAATGCCTCAGAATGTGTGTGTGTGTGTGTGTGTGTGTGTGTGTTTACAATAGCACTAATCACTTTTTAGCCATATGAAATCAGTAACTCCCAAATAATCATTTGAGCAAGAGAAAAAAGTATTGCTGAAATAATTTCCAGATAAGGATCATCAATTTTAGAAACTTGAAAATCATGGTCAACAGGGAAATGCAAATCAAAACTACACTGAGATTCCATCATCACCAAAACAACAAATCCTGGTGAGGATGGGAGTAGGGGAGGAGCCCATATACACTGCTGGTAGGAATATTAGTGTAGCCATTATGGAAATTGGTGTGGTGGTTTCTTAGAAAACCGTAACAGAATTGCCATATGATCCAGCTATACCGCTCTTGAGTATATACTCAAAGGAATCTAAGTATCATACCATAGAGACGCCTGCATTTCCATGTTCATTACAGTACTGTTCACAATAGCCAAGTTAGGGAATCAGCCTAGATGTCCATGAACAGATGAATGGATAAAAAAGAAATATGGTATATATACACAAAGGAATTTTATTCAGCCATAAAGAATGAAATTATAGAGTTGGGTGCAGTGGCTCATGCCTGTAATCCCAGTGGCTCAGGAAGCAGAGACAGGAGGATCATAAGTTGGAGACCAGAGGCAGTCTGTGTAATTTAGTGAGACCCTGTCTCATAAACTAAAAAAAATAGGCTGTGGGCAGGGGGGCAGCTCAGTGGTCCAGCTCTTGCAAAGCATGCAACCACGAGGCCCTGGGGTTCAACCCCCAGTACCACAAAAAAAAAAGAAAGAAATTATATCATTATGTCATTTCCAGGAAAATGGATAGAACTGGCGATCATCATATTAAGCAAAGTAAACCAGACTCAGAAAGACAAGGTACTGCATGTTCTCTCTCATATGTGGAATCTAAATTTGAAAAACAAACAAAAAAACCCCAGAAAACCAAACAACAACAATAAAAATTACATGTATGAGACTTGAAAGTAAAAGGGGGACTATGGCAGGGGGCCTCTACTAGATGGGTTGACAGTGCCTGCAACAATGGGCTTAAACATAAAAAAGATTGTGTGCATGGCATGGTATTGGCTAGTGTTTCGCTTTGTTGTACATAGGGCTGCTCAAAAAATACCAAGTGAATCTTTTTCACAGAAGGAAAAGTGTTGAGAAAGAGACTCATACTCTTTTATCCTATGGGCAAATTCAGCAAGATTCTCTTACAACCTGGCTATGAATTCAGGCTTCTAGAATTAGGTATCAACCACAATTTTTGTTTGTTTGCTCTTGGTTTTTGCTTGCAGTACTGAGGATTGAACCCAGGGCCTTGAGTATGCTGGGTAAGCACTCTACTACTAAGCTGCATCCCCAGCCCCTTTTCCATTTTTGATTTTGAGACAGTCTCCTTAAACTCCTTAGGCTGCCTCTGGCCCTAAACCTTTGATTCTCCTGCCTCAACCTCCTAAGTATCTAGGATTACAACTGTGCTCAACTACATTATTTTTTAAAGTTCAGCCTTCATACAAACGAACAAGTACCATAATTTTCAGGTTGACTATTTTATAGTATTACCATCTCTCATCATACAGGGACCTCTTTCCCTCTTCAATCTGCTTCTAGATACTAATTAATGATTAGCCCCTCTCAAGGCTTTAGAATTGAGATCAAACATGTTTAAATAATCTATAATTGCTTGATCACTCCCATGGATGGAAGTATAAATGCTTCTCTTTTTTCTTTCAAAAGAAAAAAATTCTAATAAGTAGCTAGCTGATTTGGAACTGGAAAATCAATTGAGAAATTGCAATGATGGATAATCATAGTGTGCAGCTAAAATGTGTTGCATTTAACATATTTTTAGAAGAGGATTACATTTTAAATATGGCAATAATTATTGTATCATGAATAAGTACAGGGTAAAAAAAATTTTTTTTGCAGGGCCACCTGAGAACTAGAGAGAAAAACTGATGTTATGAAAAGTACTCTCACTAAGGGAATATATATTTAGCTTAAGAAATAGAGTTTGTAGGGAGTGGGGGTAGGGGGTTGATCCTGCAGCCGGAGCCCTGTGGCAACCGATCCCATCAGATCTCAGAAGCTAAGCAGGGTCGGGCCTGGTTAGTGCCTCGATAGGAGACCCCCTGGGAACACCAGATACTGTAGGCTTGGGAGAAGGACCTGGCAGCACACTCTCAAAAATCAATCTGCCATTGAAAACCCTATGAATAGTAGAGAAGCACTGACAAAGTGTTCCACCTGTTGTACACAGGGTCTCTATGAGTCAGATACCAACTCGATGACATCTAACAACAAGAACAAGGTGGGTTGAAAGTTTACAGTCATATCATCCTGGTGTCCAATCTCGTCAGATCTCAGAAGCTAAGCAGAGTTGGCCCTGGTTAGTCCTTGGATGGGAGAATACCAGATGTTGTGCTAGGGCGAAGGACCTGGCATTCCACTCCCAGAACAATCAGCCATCGAAAACCATATGAATAACAGAGAAGCACTGACACAGTTCCAGGCCTGGCACAGTGTCCAGTCCTGTTTCACTCTGTTGTACATAGGGTCACTATGAGTCAGACCCGACTGTGTTGCACCTAACAACAATAACGTATCAAGAATTAGCCATGTAAGTTTGGTTCCTTCAAAACACTGTTTTTTCACTTGCAATATAAAGGAGTTGAACTAGATCAGTGTTTCTCAAACTAAGTTGAATGACCCAGGGATCTTGTTAAGCAGGCTGAAATTCAGAAGTTCCCTGAGGTGGCCCGAAAGTATTATCACCCAGCTCCCAAGTGGTACCAGGGATGCTGGGTAACGACAGTTCACACATTTCCTTTCATCTCTGTAGGATGCTTCTTCAGATGACCCAAGGATTCCTGTTTTCAGCCCACAGGGCTTGAATTGTTCATGGAGGTCAGATTATTCCTTCTAATCTTGCCTTCTATGCCCCCTTGAAAACACCCTGCTTAGATTTTATTTTTAGTTATTTATAGTGCCGCTCTGGGACGTCTATCAGATGCTGGGCATAGTCAAGTTTTCAGAAGAACCACTAGCTTGGGAAAAAATGCAATTCATCTCAGCTGAAAACCGTCAACCCGGGCATTTCTATCATGACCCCACTCTCCAGTCATGCTCCCTGGAATAACATTTAGTGCTCTTTGAATACTCAATTAACAGCCCATTAAATGACAAGTGCTCACTATATTTCCTTTCAGTTTCTTGGACTGTATTTTGTCACCTGCAAATAAAACAGCTCCTTTTTACTTTCCATCTAGATAGATTGAAAAAAAATTTTTTTCTTTCTTTTTTTCCCTTCTTTATTAGCAAATGATGATGGGGTTCAGATGAACACAGCATTGGTTTTTTCCATTATTCATCCTTTATATCACTTCTGGCAACACCTTCATGTTGTTGTTGTTGTTAGGTGCCATCGAGTTGTGTCCTACTCATAGTGACCCTCATAGGGTTTTCAATGGCTGACTATTTCAGGATTGCCTTGGAGTGGATTGCCAGGTCCTTCTCCCATTTTTGCGCTGCTGGGAATTGAACTCAGGATCTCAGAGACTGCAGAGTGGCACTCTACCAACTGAGCTAAATCCCAGCCTGCAACACCTTCCTAGAACCCAAATAAGGCAGCTATTAGCAATGTTCAGGTAAAGGAACGTGTCTAAGTCAACTGGAGCAAGAGCTGAGACTTGGAGTGCTCAGTTCTGCTGGGAATGTTAAGATAATTATTTAGGCACAACCACAGCGACTGACTTATTAAAGCTCTGGGTTTATGTTTATTTATCCATTATAAAATACTTAAGATGCTCAGTTGAAATTCCTGGCTTACTAACAAAGAAGCCCAGCTCTGGAGCTCTGCTCCCTGGTTTGGAGCCTGGCTCAGTCTTCTGTCCCATGTGATAATATTGGGCAACTTCTTGTTCTTGCTGTGCTTTGGTTTCTTAATCTGTGAAATAGAGAATTTTTTTCATAGGATTGTTAAGATTAAGTGAGGTCATTCTTGCCAAGTGCTGGGAAATATACTTGGCAGACAGTGAGTACAATATTGCTCAAGATCCAACTGTTAAATCTTGTTTCAGACTATATTCGTTTATTTATCTATGAAGCAGATATGTATTTCTCACTTGTTATACATAAACTATTACTTAACAGTCACAATACTCCCTAGTAATAAATAAAACCTTGTTGTTGTTGTTAGGTGCCACAGAGTCGGGTCCAACTCATAGTGACCCTATGTACAACAAAATGAAACACTCCCTGATACTGTGCCATGCCCGGCACTATGTCAGTGCTTCACTGCTATTCATAGGGTTTTTAATGGTGGATTGTTTCAGGAGTGGGTCACCAGGTCCTTCTCCCTAGCCTACAGCACCTGGTATTCCCAGGCAGTCTCCTATCCAAGGACTAACCAGGCTGGACCCTGCTTAAACCTTACAACTCATAAACTCTTGATAAATTATAAATATTAGAAGTAAAAATATGCTAATTAATTCATTATAAAGGCATTATGTAGGCACTGTGGAGAGCACAAAATGGTGTGGCACCCATTCTCCTCTTGAAAAATGTACAGTCTAACTGGGTGTAGTGGTGCATGCCTATAATCCTAGCACTCAGGATACTTAGTCAGGAGGATCCCAAGTTCAAGGCCAGCCTGAGGTACATAGTGAGATCCTATCTCAAACCAAACCAAAACAAACCAAACAAACAAAAAGATAGCCATATGACAGAGAAAAAGATGTAGTTAAATAAATACAATACAATAAATAAAGACCATTACCTATCACAGGAATATATTATGATACATGTGTCCACTGCTTTATGGGAAAACATAGAAGAAAATCCAGGGAGACATATTACTTCTTCACTTTTTGCACTGTATTTAACTCCTAAAGGCTAAATTTTAATCTTCTTTAAATTACTTTTTCAAAGTGAAGCTAGTGGTTTTGTTTTTCTGATTATAAGAGTAACATATGGAAAGGCAGAGACTATGTCAGGGAGATTAGAGTGACAGGTAATAATTACCTTCTAGAAGAGAACAGCCCTACAGCCTTAGCCCTGTGGCATCTGATCCCATCAGATCTCAGAAGCTAAGCATGGTCAGGCCTGGTTAGTACTTTGATGGGAGACCAACTGGGAACACCAGGTGCTGCAGACTTGGGAGACGGACCTGGAAACCCAATTCCAAAAATCAGTCTGCCATTGAAAACCCTATGAATAGCAGAGAAGCACTGACAATAGTGTTTCTCCTGTTGTGCGTAGGGTCGCTATGAGTAGGATGCCAATTTGATGGCACCTAACAACAGCAACAACAACAACAACAACAACAACAACAACAACAACAAGAGAATATGGGAGGAAAGGAGCCTTAATTAATATTGTTCACACTGCTATAGCCCTTAAACCTTGTACCATATGTAAGTACTATCCATGAAAATAAATATGCATTTTTCTATATTAAGGTGCATGTTGTAATATACATGAGATGGTATTGTTGTTGTTGTTAGGTGCTGTTGAGTTGGTGTCTGACTTATAGCAACCTTATGTACAACAGACGAAACACTATTGTGCTTTTCTGCTATTCATAGGGTTTTCAATGGCTGATTGATTTTTGGAAGTGGGTTTCCAGGTCCGTCTCCCAAGTCTGCAGCACCTGGTGTTCCCAGGTGGTCTCCCATCGAAGTACAAACCAGGCCGGACCATGCTTAGCTTCCAAGATCTGACAAGGTCGGATGCCACAGTGGTATAGCTCTAGGCCCTTACATGGTACAGAAAGTTATAAAGTAGGAAGTGAAATCACTCATTGTGCTTGCATGCACTTAATATTTTCATATCTACATTCCAAATTCTATCAGAATCTATGATTCACAACAAATGTATTTTTTAACAAAAAATGAGATTAGATTTACACGATGTTTTAAAAACTTATCATATAAAAAAATCTAGAACATGATTTTAATGTCTATATTATGTTTTATTGCCTGCAGCAATAGCCCTGTGGCATCCAATCCCGTCAGATCTCGGAAGCTAAGCAGGGGAGTGCCTGGTTAGTACCTGGATGGGAGACCGCCTGGGAACACCAGAAGCTGTAGGCTTGGGAGAAGGACCTGGCAACCCCCTCCCAAAAATCAATCTGCCATTGAAAACCCTATGAACAGCAAAGAAGCACTGACAATAGTGTTTCCCCTGTTGTACAGAGGGTCGCTCTGAGTTGGATACCGACTCGACGGCACCCAACAACAACAACAACAACAATTATGTTTTATTATAAGCATGTACCTTGGTTGATTTAATCAACTCCCTATAATGAGTACTTTGAACAGTTCGAAGGCGAACATCTTTATATATGGATATTTCTGTAATATTCCTTATTTTCTTAGACTATACTTCTAGAGGGCTGGGATTTAGCTCAGTTGGTAGAGCACTGCACTGCAGTCTCTGAGGTCCCGAATTTGATTCCCAGCGCTGCAAAATGGGAGAAGGACGTAGCAACCCACTCCCAAGGCAATCCCAAAACAGTCAGCCATTGAAAACCCTATGAGGATTGCTATGAGTCAGACTCAACTCAACGGCACCTAACAACAACAACAACAACATACTTCTAGAAGTTCACTGTTGGTCAAAGATATACACGTAAAGCTGAGATTTAAAAGCAGCATAAGAAGCCAGGGGGCCCTTGTGAATGCCTGAAATCTTAGTGATTCAGGAAGAGGCAGGGTGATACCCAGTTAGAGGCCAGAGGCAGCCTATGTAACTTAGCAGGACCCTGACTCAAAAGAAAAAGAAAAAGAAAAAGCGGGCTGGGGGTGCAGCCTGGTGGTAGAATGTGCAAGGCTCTGGATTCAACCCCCCAAGTACAGAAAGAAACAAGCAGCATAGTATGAGTAAAGAAGTGCTCCATCTCCCCTCCATTCTCCCTCCAGGGAAGAAAAGTACATTTTGGTTCACATCTGGGAGCGAAAGGAATGGAATGGCACGTGCCTCCCACGGCTGGGAGGGGTGGAGTTTGCTCACCTTCCCTACTGCTATTAGTGTGCCAGGTGGGGAAATGGGAGGCATGGAGCTGGGTCTTGGCAATAAGTTATGATTGACGTTCCTAGCTGAGTTTCGTTTTTGTCTCTCTGCTTTCCAAAAGGAAATTCCTTGCTTCTTTGTTGAAGTAGCTTTAGAGTTATTTCTGCTAATGGACTCATAACCTGCTCATGTTAATGTAGTTAATGTTTATTTTAATGGCAAGAGGGTAGAATTCGAAAGAGGTCAGGAAAGTGCTTTAGATCTCTGACCTTACGCATAAATACAGGACAAAAATGGAAAATATGACATTTATAAGGCCTAATAGCAATTTTAGTCTTTTCTCTGTTTCTCTGTCTTCTTTAACATGAAGAAATTTAGACTGAAAGAAGTTAAATGACTCATTCAAGATGCCATAGCCGGTGAAAGGCCGAACAGATGTGGAATGTAAACCTAAATTGTGGTTCAGTGTTATTTGTATTATACCAACAAGTCCAACTTATAGAATTACCAAAGACTAGCCATTAGCTAGTAGAAAAGCCTACATTGTTACTATTCATCTATTTAGAAGTTACCTTTGGGATAGCCCGTGCTCCAACTTTACTGTAGTTATGCTTACCTTCAAAATCAGAGAAGGAACCTGGCTTATGCTGGGACAATATTGAGATGTATATTGAAGTACTTACATCTGAATTGGATGGGAAGCCAACTTCTTGCTCTTTAAGTTTGCAAGTTTTTCATTTAGGATCTCACTGTATTGAATGAGGGCATAGGTGATGAGTGACAAAAGTCTCCTGCTGCTGAGTCGTGGCCTCTGACAGAGCAGAGTTACTGGGAAGACAGGAGCTAACACCCAGCAGCCACCTCACCTCTCTCTGCCTCCTCCTTCTATCAGTCCTAATGGAGCCCATCAAGTTTTTAAAGGATGCACTCTCTGCTCTACAAGTGTTGGCATACAAATGGGGAATTACATTCAGAGACTATTGCATTTTAAAGTGTTGAGAAGTAAAGATGTCACTTTGAAGATGAAGGTGCACCTGATGCATGCCATGATATTTCTAGTTGTATCGTGTGCTTGTGAAAGCTGGACAGTGAATAAGAGAGACAGGAGAGGAACTGATGCTTTTGAATTAGGGTGCTAGAGACTAATATTGAACAAACCATGTAAGGCCAAAAGAACCAAAGATCCGAGAAGAAGCGCAACCAGAGTGCTCCTTGGAAGCAAGGATGGCTAGACTGTGTCTTATGCATTTTGGACATGTTGTCAGGAAGAACCAATCCCTGAAGAAAGACATCATGTTTGAGAAAGTGGAGGGTCAACAACAACAACAACCAAAGGGTCTCTACTAGATAGATTGTCACAGTGTCTGCAACAATGGGCTTAGACATAATAAAGATCATATGTATGGGCCAGTGTTGGGTTGTATTTGGTTCTGTTGTACATAGGGTCACTATGAGTCAGACTTGACTTGATGGCACCTAACAACAACAAAAACAACAACAACAATTAAGGTAATGAATGAGATAAGGCTTAGGTAGTATTTGCAATCCACTTGGGAATCTGTTAAAAAGAAAATGTGAGCAAAAAGAACTTTAAAGTTTTGTGGTTATTTTGTTTTTGTGGTTTTTTTAAAGCATGGAAGTTTCAAGGGAAAAAAAGATAATTTGTAGCTCTAACTTCAAATCTTTTGGGGGATCAATGGCAAGGATCAAAAAATGGAGGGTTTTTTTTTTCATAAGGACAAGTGGTCAGTAGCAAGAGGTCTCTTAGTTTCTCATAGGTTCATGTACAAGATCCTTTCTAAGCCACAATTACACCCTCTCATCCTCACTCAGGTCTTCAGAAGGTGGGTTGCACTTGAATAAGTTCCTGATTTATGTACAAGTAGAGATCATATACAATCTGTTATTGATGTAAAACACATTGTTTTGGCCTTATTCAGAGATAGACTGCATTCACAGAATTTCTTTTATCTTTTATTCAACAAATATTGTGATTACTATATGCCAGATTGTGTTCTAGGGGATGGAGATACAATTACAAATAAGACCAAGTCTCACTCTCCCACTGCTATTGGACAGGGGAGACAGAGCCCCCAAGGAAATAGCATTATGATATTGATGATGGTAAGTAGCATGAGGGAATATAAGCCTGGTAAAAGGATCTGGAGGATAGAAGTATTATAAAGTATAGTGGTCAGAAAAGCAGATATTTGAAGGAAATCAAGGAACAAGTATGCCAGTATTTGAGCAAGAGCATTCTAGGCCTAACCCCTAGACAGCAGATGCAAAGGCCCTGAAACAGGAATGTGTTTAGCCTGTCCAAGAAAGCACAATAGTCCAGAGTGGACTGAACTGTGGTGCTGGGGATGGAACCCAGGGCCTTGCGCATGCTAGGCAAACACCCTACCACTGAGCTAACACCTCCAGCTCACTTGATCACGCAGGCTTGGTAAGTCCAAAATATATGGAGTAGCCTGATGGGCTAGATACCCAGGGAAGAGCTACAGCTGGAGTTCCTAGCTTTTGCTGGCAGTGTTCTTTCTTGCTTAAAGGAGGTCAGTTTTTGTTCTAGCAAACACTGCATTTGCTTGGAGAAGGTCCACCCACTTTAGGGAGGGTGATTTGCTTTAGTCAAAATCCCCCAATTTAAATTTTAGTCTCACTCAAATTTTTGTTTTATAAAAATATCCAGAATAATGTTTCATCAAAAATTTGGCTACCATGGTCCAGCCAAGTTGACACATAAATTTAACCATGGGAATATACATCCACTAAATACCACACATTCACACTTTTGCCACAGATGAGGAAGTGTCAGGCAAAACGACACTGGCATCACGTATTTGTTCCTTGATTGGAGCCCAAGCCAACGGTCTAAGGGCACGTCTCTGTTTAACAAATGCACAAATGTGTCAACTACAGAGTTCATCTCTCCGCCTCCTCCTCACAGCACATGATCTTTCTACCATGAAAATCCTTGGTCCACAGCCATGAATGGACTGTCAGGCGAAAGTAAAGAATTCCACAGTAAAAAACATGAAAATGTAAGTGAACAGTCTCTCTTCATGGCCTGCTCAAAAGCCAGTGCCTCTGCGGGGCTCTGCTGGAAAGGGGCTGCCTAGGGAAATGGCCTGGGCATACAGAGGTTGCCACTGAAACTATGGCTCAGACAGGCATAGCTATCTCTCAGGCTGGCAGCAAATCTTGGCTTGACCGTGGGGTGCTGGTTTTATAGGCTTGCAAAGTGCAACAGGTGAGGGGTTATGACAGCTGCCACCAAGGTTCCAGAAGAGGCCAGGCAATGGGTACGAGGGCTCAAGAGCCTCTGAAGGGCTGATACAGGAAGCTTTGAGGGTGGAGCCCAAGCAATGGGGTCGCCAATATTGGAGGAGGGGCCAGTACTGTGAACCGCCTGCCAGGGAAAGCTGCCAACACTGGGTGGAGCCAACCCTAGAGAGCCATGTGTGCGGTAGATGAGAGGGCCATGGGGGTGGAGCCTCCAAAGCGTGGTCAAGCACAAAAGAGCCAGATCCCAGGTGATGCAACATGTGCCAGATGCCAGATTTGAACCAATAGGATTTGTGTGTTCAACACGGTATCAGTCTTGCTATGGACCGATCTTTCCTTTCACTGCCCCTATTCCTCCCTTTTGGAAAGGGAATGTTTGTTCTGTGCCATGCAGATTGGAAGTATGTAAACTGCTTTTGTCTTGCAGGGGCCCACAGCTACATTTGCCTTGAGTCTCCGTGGAGACTTAAGGTAGGACTTTCAAACACGGTGGAGGTGTTAAGATTTGCGGGGACACATGAAGTTGGACTGAATAGACTTTGCATTATGAGATAGCCTTTGAGGGGCAGGGGCAAAGTGTGATGGTTTGACTCTAAATGTCGCCAGGGGGAAACCCCGTACTAGATGCTGTATTTTCGGAGAGGTGGAAAACCCATGTCTCTGAACTGTTTGCTCTTGTTCAGGGTGCCGGGCAAGGTGGACACCTTACTATCTACGGCTGCACAATAAGGTTCGCTTTGAAATGAAGCTGCCAATGTGTAGTAAGCGTCCTCCCAACAGGAGCGTAGGACCAAGGCTCAAGATAGAGCAGCATCAACACTATGAAGAATGGTTCAACATATGAATGAAAACATGCAGTATTTCTCTTTCGGAGTCTGGCTTTGTTCACTTAAAACTATGATCTCCCACTCCATCCATTTTCCTGCAAATGACATAATTTTATTCTTCTTTATGACTGAATAATATTGCATCATGTATATATACCACATTTTAAAAATCCACTCATCTGCTGGTGGACATCTGGGCTGATTCCATATCTTTGCATTTGTGAACAGCACTGAAGTGAACGTGGAAGTGCAGGTGTCTCTACGATATGATTATTTAGATTCCTTTAGGTATTGCCCCAGGAGTGCTACAGCTGGATCCTATGTAGGTCTGTTTTAGTTTTCTGAGAAACGTCCCTGATCGCCATCTTGGCTTTACTAGTTTACAGTCCCACCAGCAGTGTGAAAGGGCTCCCCCTCCATCCTTGTCAGCATTTGTTGTTTGCTTTGTCGATGCTGGTTATTCTGACTGGGGTGAGATGGAATCTCAGTGTAGTTCTGATCTGCATTTCCCTGATGGTTAAGGATGTTGAACATTTTTTTTCATATATTTATTGGTCTTTTGTATGTCTTCATTTGAGAATTGTCCGTTCTGTTCAATTGTCCACTTACTGATTGGGTTACTGTGTGATTTCATTCACATGTGGAAGCTAGATTTCCCTTAAAAAGAAAAAACAAATAGGTATGTGTGTGTGCCTAAGATTAGAAAATACAAGGGAACATATCTAGAGGGGGGAAGGGACTAGTGAGAGAGAGAGGGGGGGACCAGCATGGTGGGGTAATGAGGGAGAGAGCAAGTGCCATGTGTGTGATATAACTGTATGAAAATCCCACCATGAAACTCGTTATACTGTATGCAAATTAAATTTTTAAAAATTATAGAAAAAAAGATTAGGAGTATATTCAGGGAGATTAATGGCAGTGTGTCTTTTACTGTAGAAAATTTTTTTATTTGAACGTTTCAAAAAACACAATGGTTCAAATGTATGTTATTCTTTTCTTTCTTTCTTGTCTGTCTGTCTGTCTGTCTGTCTTTCTTTCTTTCTTTCTTTCTTTCTTTATTTTTTTATTTTTTTTTTTTTTGCAGTACTGGAAGTTGAACCCAGGGCACTTGCATGTTTTGCAAGTGCTGGACCACTGAGTTGCACCCCCAGCCCATATTTTTTACTTTTTTGAGACAGGGTCCTGCTAAATTATGCAGACTGCCTCTGGTCTCAAACTTGCGTTCCTCCTGCCTCCACCTCCGGAACCGCTGGGATTATGTGTAGAAATCGCATGTAATTGTTCTAACAAAATAAAAACAAAGACCACTACAGGAAAAGTTTCTATCTTAAACAGAAATGGAACCCAAGGACATATAGGAAAATACTATATAGTAAAAGACAGAGAAGACTTGGATGGGAAACTTAGATGGGAAGGGGGGAGGGGGGGAATATAGGGGAGGGTAAGGGGTAACCTATATGAATAATGTTTATCAAATTGCATATATGAAAATTGTCACAATGAAAAGCATGTCAAAATTAATCACATTATGATGTACATTAAAAATTTCTAATTAAAAAAAAAGAAAGAAAGAAAGTGGCCACACAGAGCTGGCCCTATGAAAGGCTCTGCCATCTTCACCCCTCTTCCTAGGATTCTCCCAACTGTTTGAGAATCACACTGCAGGCCTCAGCATCCGCCAGATTACCTCACTAAAATTCGGTTGATAAAAGTAGCTCTTTTATGAAGCACACCAGCAGCCCATTGCTGCAGCTCTTCCCTCTGTCCTGGAGTGACGCAACAAGGTAAGTCAACCCCAGAGGGCAAATAATAGCACTGGGGAGCCAGAGGGTCACTCAGAA
Organism: Pedetes capensis; assembly: GCA_007922755.1. Classification (NCBI taxonomy): domain Eukaryota; kingdom Metazoa; phylum Chordata; class Mammalia; order Rodentia; family Pedetidae; genus Pedetes; species Pedetes capensis. The sequence goes on from VMDO01008875.1 coordinate 33,485, forward strand.
GCTATGTAAACAGCCTGTGCTTCCAAAACAACAAAATCTGCTTTGTCCCTTTTCTTCTAAGCAGCTAAACAGACCCAGAACCATAATGACTTTTATAGGGTCTGTCCAAAAGTGTGCACGTCATAATACCACCCTCCTTTACAGAAGGGGAAAAGAGACACACCCCTTCACAGATCATGTGACCTGATCCTGCAAACATTCACTGACTTCTCGTGAACAAGTCACTGTGGTAACTCTCGGGCTCAGGTTCTGATTCTCAGCGATGTATGTTTTCACTGGTAAAAATTTGCTAAATATTCATTCTCAGTTGACATGTGAAATGAAGTAGAATCACCTGATAATTGTTTTAAATTGAAAACTATTGGCTCATTCAACATGGCCTATATTACTTAGAATCAAGAGTAAATAAGAGATGAAAGTATTTTTGTTTCAAAGAATTTCCTGGATTTACAAATTTTCCTTTTTACTTCTGTCTTCAGCAAAGGACATAAAAGTCACACAAAAAAGTCAGCCTTTCTGAAATTTTTGCAGCTCTGTTCTATTTAAGAGCTGACAGCAGTTTGAAATAAGAGTACAAATGTGAAATAAATGATGCATGAAATAATAATCCGAATAAAGCAGACGATAACTTACAAAGACTTGGATTATACAGCATTGCCTTACAACATGCCCAAGGTGGGAGGGGACCCAGGTAACCACCTCTGTGGGTGTCACTTTGTCCAGGGACTATCCCAGGTAAAAATAGATTGTTTGCCCAAATACATACGAATCAAGATTACATTTGGTTCTTGGAACTTTTATTAGACTCTTCCATTTTTGAATTCCAGAATAGCCTGTTTCTATGGTTTTCTTTGACTCTGGTTTGTGCTAGAATTTGAAACTTATTATTTAACATAAAAGGAAAAGGAAAGGAATTTTATTTTATTTATTTTTTAAGCACTCAAGTCAAAGTTCTACACTAGTCCCTGGGTGTTTTGTATTTTCCATTATAATTCTTCTCAAGCCTACAAAGTAAGAAGTTATTTTGTCCATTTCACAAATGATAAATCTATTTAGGAATGCCACTGGGATTTGATTCCAAGCTTCTTCATTCTTTATCCCTTTTTTCACTAGTCTGGACTGTAGTATTATTCTATGGCTATCCATCTCAGGTGAATTTAGAACAGCTTCTTTAGGAACTGCTGTACATCATCTACTTTTCCAACTGAACATTAAAATTACTTAAACTTTAGGAATGGACAAAGATTAAGTCTCACAAAAATTGATACAGCATTGGTACATGGGAAGGCCTTTTGTCAAGGAGTAGAACGTAACTTAATGCCTTCTAGTATCCTATGAATCTGTTGGTAGCTACATTCTTCTTTTGGAATATTTTGTTTGTGTTTTGAAGAAGATGAAAGTGTTGAATAGCAACGCGAGGGAAAACAGTAGGAAAAGACAATAAGAAAGGAAGAAGATTGATCCAGGAGTCACACAATGTGAAAGACTGTGGTAATGGGGAAAACAAATTTGGAATATAATCTGATTCAATCATGCAACATAATCATCAAGTATAAATTTGAAGATATAAGGTTGTACTAAAATGTATGAGTGACGTATGTTTTGAGCAGGTAGCAGATGAGAGATGGGGTGAGAGGGAGCAGGTATTTTTTAAAGACTCTCTTATGTGCCAGTCTTACTGTCTCTGAAATAGAACTTTACTCTGTATAATAGAACAATTACGCAGGGGTGAGGGTGACAGAGGTAGGTCTCCCGAGCCTCATGTGTATACTGGGGAAACTGAGGATAAGAGAGCAAAAGGGAAACTGATGATGGCAGAGTTGGATTTAAATACAAGTCCTCCTGGCTTCCAGGCACTGGGTTTTTTATTTGTTTTGTTTTGTTTTATTTATCATTCTAGCATACCCCCTGTGGGAGCAGATGTGAACAGAACCGAGGCCTGGTGAATTTGGCTAAAAGACAACCACTAGATTTTAGTACTACCTTGTGTAGCCCAAATGTCAATCAACATGAACTGTTTTGGTTCTTAAATAGCATGAATATGTATGTGCTGTGTAATGGAATGGCTCTGCCACTTACTAGCTGGCTATCTTAAACAATTACTTCCATTCTCCAAGTTGTAGTTCCATCATGTATAAAATGGACTTGATGATGGGAACCACCTCATAGGGTTTTATGAAGATTAATTGAGACAAATGCATGTCAAGGCGTTGCTTCAGAGCCTGGCATGTAATATTCAGGCGGAACACTTTAAGTTTATTGCTGTTGCTGTTGTCACATTCCAAATACCCTCTTCACTTTTTAATTGTCAGTTTTCATTCCCATGAGGGCTATGATCACAATTCCATCTACTTTCAACTCACTTAAAAAAAATTAACTTTGGTGTTGAACTTGTCCTGGCCCGGCTGTTCATTTTAGTCCTTTTTTCTTTCCCTTTCTCTTTCTCTCTCTCCCTCTCTTTCTTTTTCTTTTCTTTCTTTCTTCCTTTCTCTCTGTCCCTTTTTCCCTTTTCTTCCTTTTTCCTCCCTCTCTCTTTTTCTTTCTTTCTCTCTCTCTCTGTCTCTCTCTCTCTCTTTCTTTCTTTCTTTTTCTTTCTTTTCCTCCATCCCTCCCTCCCTTCCTTCCCCCTCCCCTCTCTCTCTCCTCTTCTTTCTTTCCTTTTTTCTTTTATGTGGTACTGGGGATTGATCCCAGGGCCTTGCACTAGGCAAACACCCTACCATGGAGCTATATCCTTGGCCATTTTAAATTTTTTTTTTAATTTTAAGACAGAGTCTCACTAGGTTGTGTAGGCTATCTCTGGCCTCAAACCTGCAATTCTCCTGCCTCAGCCTCCCAAGTGGCTGGGATTTACAGGTGTGTGCCTGGTGTCCAGCTTTCTATTGTCTTTTTCTTCTGTTGCTGAAAGCCCTAAGTTCCTTCAACTTTTAATCCCATACATTATCTTTAGTTCCTTGGATATCTACTCTCATAAATGATGGGAAAGTAGTTTAGAGATGAAGAGACCAGGCTCTTGAGTCAGATGTCTGAGTTCAAATTCTGCCTCCAGCACTTAGCTATGCATTTATGAGCAGTCTGCTTAATTGTTCTCAGACCTTTGAGTTTTTCATCTGTAGAGTGGACACAGTAACATTACTCACTGGATTAAGCTGGTTGTGGTTTTTGGTAGGTGCTGTTGACTTGGGCCTGACTCATAGCAACCTTGTATAGGGTTTTCAATGGCTGATTGTTTGAGGAGTGGGCTGTTGGGTCCTTCTCCCTAGCCTGCAGCACCCAGTATTCCCAGGTGATTTCCCATCCAAGGACTAACCAGGCTGACCCTGCTTAGCTTCTGAGATCAGATGGGATCAGACGCTAGGGTGAATGCTTAAACACTGAGTTTCTTGAGGTTGTTGTTGAGTGAACTATTCCATTTCCATTGCTTTAAAGACTTTGAAAAAAAATAGTTCCATTGTTATGATGACAAGGATCAGAAACCATGCTGTGGTTGAATTTTTATGTAGGTGAGATCAGAACCATAACTGATGGTGGTTGGGTTCATTGCCAGATACAACACTCAGTGCAGGTCCATCAGAACCAACTGCAACATCACCGGTCTTAGAACCTATGCAATTCCTGGATTTTGCATGGGGCTGCTGCTCCTGCAGGGCATGTGCCCAATGAGGAAGTGGAAGAGGGGACTCTACTGCCTTCCCCATCACCACATGAGTTGCCCAACATTAGAGAACAGTTTCAGTTCAGTGTAAGAATGGGTTTGCTACAAGCAGGATCAGTACCAAGATGGAATGGGTTACCTGAAGAGGGAGTGAAGAGTGGGGTACTCAAACATAGACTGGATGACCATTTGTGGGAATCATGTATGGGGGAACAGAACTTGAGAAAGAAGGTAGACCAGATGACCTTCACAGCTCTTTCAACCTAAGAATATGATACAATCCAGAGGCACTGGATTCGATTGCTCGGGAAAAAAATGGATCTGTTGTAAGCCTTTGAAGGGATCACTTTGTTGTGATTTCTTATCTGGGACCATTGTATTCCTTGCTTCATTTAGAAGCTATAGTTAACAGTGTATGCTAATATCATTTAATAAATATAATCAAGCTTTTATGTAATTTTTTTCTTCTTTTCAAAGGCAGCCAAAAATCCCTCTATTTGGAGCAATTTCCAAATGTCACTTCCTGAACTCACTCTCACATTAAATGCCCTTTCACATTTTCACTTTTTGTATTTTTTCTTTTACATTAACTTGCACATGACACATTATATATTCATTTATTTTTGATCTGTCTTTGATGAAATGTAAGTGTCATGGTGGAAGGCTTTGTTTGTTTTGTTGACTGTTTTTCAGATCTCAGAAGAGTGTCTGTCAGTGAGTAAATATTTGTTGAAGAAGTAAATGTAGATAGGGATTTGTTGTTGTTTGTGGTGCTAGGGATCGAACCCATGGCTTCACGTATGTTAGGCAAGAGCTCTACTGCTGAGTTACAATCCCAGCTCTTATTTTTTATTTTTATTACTTAATTTTCTGCTATAAGTAATTTAAAAACATTTACCTCTTTAAGATATTTGTTTTGGAAACCTTGAAAAAAATCTTTGAGTTCCTCCCTTCCAAGATATTACAAAGGTAACACAACACTTCCAAGAATTCATCAAAGATGTCTTAGAGGCACTTACAAATGTAGGATAAAAATCAGTTTTTAAAGGGATAAGAAAAATCATCCATAAAGGTCTAATTACTAGAATTTATAAAGAACTCAAGAAAAAAACTCCCAAAAAAACAAACAACCCAATACACAAATGGGCAAAGGAACTGAGTAGACAGTTCTCAAATGAAGAGGTCCCTAAAGCCATAAAACACATGAAAAAATGCTCAACATCCCTAGCCATTAGGGAAATGCAAATCAAAACAACTCTGAGATTTCACCTTACACCAGTAAGAATGACCAAGATCAATAAAACAAATAACAATAAATGCTGGCAAGGTTGTGGGGCAAAGGGAACACTCTTACATTGTTGGTGGAGCTGTAAATTCGTCCAACCACTGTGGAAATCAATATGAAAGTATCTTAAAAAACTAAAAATAGATCTACCATATGACCCAGCTATAACACTATTGGGAATTTACCCAAAGGGAGATGGGTCATCATACCACAGAGACACCTGCATCTCCATGTTCAACGCAGTGCTTTTCACAATAGCAAGGATATGGAATCAACAGAAGTGCCCTTCAACAGAAAAATGGATAAAAAAAACTATGGTACATATACACAATGGAATACTACTCAGCAATCAAGAAAAATGAAATAAGGTCATTCACAGCAAAATGGATGGAATTAGAGAAAATTATTTTGAGTGAACGAACACAAGCTCAGAAAGAGAAACACCACATGTTCTCACTCATATGTGGGAGCTGATTCAAAATTATAAGAAGGAAAAATCCTATTCAAAGGTCGGATCAAAATAAAAGGGGGGAAGATAAGAATGGTGTCAATATAAATGGTCTAGAGAATGCATGTAATTGTTCTAACAAGATAAAAACAAAGACCACTACAGGAAAAGTTTCTATCTTAAACAGAACTGGAACCCAAGGACATATAGAAAAATAGTACCAAGTAAAAGATAGAGAAGACTTAGATGGGGAGGGTGGGAGGGAGGGAAGCAAAAGGGAGGGTAAGGGGTAACCTATATGAATAATGTTCGTCAAAATGCGTATATGGAAATGTCACAATGAAAAGCGTGTCAGAACGAATCACATTAAGGTGTACATTAAAAATTTCCAATAAAAAAAGAAAAATCACCCAGCTCTACTTAAAATTACTCTAAATGATTCATTTTAAAAAATGGAAGCAATTTTACTGTTCAAAGAAAAACACAAGTACAAGTACTTTTATGTCTAACATCCAAAGGATGAATAACTTGATAGGAATATATTTCAATGTATTTATAATTACAGCTGCCAAGGTATTATCTTTAACTGAATGTAGTAAGGACCTAATTCTTTCTCCAATGTTCTTTCCAGTAAAAACAAACAAACAACAAAAATTTTTTAAAAATCTGAAAGCAAGTCAATATTTAATTCCAGTAGATGGCACTACAAAGCAAGTCTTTATAGATCTAATAACTATGACTTACTTGATCATGATAATCATTATTTATTCTATAATAAGATCATTTAAAGTGACTTATACAGTGAAAACAAATAGGTTAGGGATTTTGAAGCTACAATAAGGCTGGAGTTATATAGTGCCCTGACACTGATATCTATCTACACATCATAGTTGGACACTTATTAAAGTAGTGGGTACATATAATAAAAGTCGCCCACTGTATTTATCTGTGAAGTCACTATTGGCTGTGGTATTTTGATTGCTTGTTTTAATTTGCTTAGTTTATTTTACTTTATACGTCCAATGGGACTCTATATACTTTTGCACCGTGCCAAAGTTGACCTCATTCGGGCCAGTTAATGCGTACAGAAGAGTACTGTTGTAGAGTCACAAACCATATTCTGTGTGTGTGTGTGTGTGTGTGTGTGTGTGTGTGTGTGTGTGGTTGTGTGTCTTTTCCAACAGAAACTCATTTCATAAAGGGGTTAGATCAGAGAATACAAATGGCTCCAGAGAATGGAAGCTCCCCAACAAAAACCATGACATAACGTATGTTCAAGGGGCAGTGGCTGTGGGTCAGAACTCAAGTCTATATATCAAAGATTAGAAGTTTAAACATATTTTAAAACAATTTAAAAGGACTATTATACATAATATAGACTAGAAGTTATTAAATACTATCATATGTGTAAATATATCTAGAATAGTGCGTAGTGTAAATTAGATGTGAAGTAAATCCCCTCTATTCTTTCTCCTGTTGTTGATAGAGTGGAGGAATAAAAGGCCAGTACCCAAGGGGCAGCCTCTACTTTGCAGCTCTGTCCACTTAATGACCTCTGTCATTTAAGCCTCCTTGGACTCTACCTCTCAAAATGGGTGGACACGAAGCTGCAAGGTATAAAATATTATCCCTCATAGGGTTTAGCTCCGTTGGTAGAGAGCTTGCTCTTCACACACCAAGGTCCTGGGGTCGATCCCCAGCATGGCAAAAAATGAGAAAAGGACCTGGCAGCCCACTCCTGAAACAATACTAAAACGATCAGCCATTGAAAACTCTACAAGTAGCAGAGAAGCACTAACATAGTGCTGGACATGAAACAATGTCTAGGAGTGTTTTGTTCTGTTGTATATAGGGTTGCTATGAATCAGACCCTACACCATGGCACCTAACAACAACATATGAAGTAAGAATCCCAAGTGAAATATGAGTTTCTGCACTCCAAATGTACAGGCCAGTAGCTGTAGAAGTTGGGAATGATATTTGTCAGGCTTCTGCTTTGTTCTCCACTGAGGAGTCATTAGTCAAAACTGGAACATCTATAAGCAAACCATCTTGGTTCTTTCGATAAATGTCCTAGGAGACTTTAGTTATGATGCCTTTTTAATTATTGTATATGTTCTTAGTTTTTCTATTCTTTCCAAGGAAACCTGAAACTCCTTCAAATTATATGATGCAATAGTGAGTTTCTAAACTTTCTAGAAATGTACAAGAAAGCACTCTACAAGGTGGTTATGTTTCTGTGGGGCTCTGTACATCACTATGCCCGCAGCCAAACCACCGATTCCGTCAGATCTCGGGAGCTAAGCAGGGTCGGGCCTGGTTAGTACTGGATGGGAGATCACCTGGGAACACCAGGTGCTGTAGGCATGGGAGAAGGACCTGACAACCCACTCCCCAAAAAACAATCAGCCATTGAAAACCCTGTGAATAGCAGAGAAGCACTGATAATACTGTTTCGCCTGTTGTATGTAGGGTCGCTATGAGTTGGACACCAATTTGATGGGACTTAACAGCAACATACTTCCTAATGGGAAGGATGTGACAATCCACTGCTGTAGCAATCTCTAAAACAATCAGCATTGAAAACCCTATGAGGGTCACTATGAGTCAGACCCGACTCAATAGTACCTAACAACAACAACACACATCACTATAGTACACCCATTGAGAACTCTTTCACCATATCAACAAGCCATCTTTCCCCAGGCTTTTTAATGAGTGACTCTCATAATAAGTGCTCTCACTTCAGCCCCAGATACTTTTATGGACAATGCAAAACCCACACAGCAGATGCAAAAGTGTAACAGCAACCAAAAGATGGACAAATAGGACCTAAACAATACCTTCCCTGTATGGTAGTAGGGCAGAGAAGACCCTAACATCCTTTCCCTATGGACCTGCTTACTTGATTTCATTTTCTTCTGTGTGATCTCAAAATTTAAGCCTTTGCTATATCAAACTGGCAGAAATGGTGTTAGAATATTACAGAAAGATACTTGTGGTGCAGATTGCTATGCACTCTTTAGAGTCTTAAAAGACTTTATAGAACATCTAGCCCAATCTCATTTTATCCGTGGGGGAAAATGGGTCAGAGAAGCTATTGGAATTACAGAGGTCACACAGATAATTAGTGATGAAGGAGTAACTAAGGTCACTTGAGTCCTGATACATTGGCCAAGTGCTTTAAGGAGGGATAGAGGACAAGGAAAAAAGGTTAAAAAAAAAAAAAAAGAGGGGGGGTGTATTTAGATTTACTGTTAGTGACCTTAGGTGGTTGATGGGAAAATGCCGTCTTATGTGGCCTAAGAGAAAACAAGTTTTGGTTTAAAAGCTTCCAGTAAAGAGAAGATTGCACAAATTCTTCAAATATTTGGTTCTGACCTCCCCCTCTCTGGCTTTTCTCTGAAGCTACTAACATCTCATTAGAGAGTCTTCATATAAAGAGAGTCTACAGTGGCTCCTCTTCTTTAGAACATTTCCTTTTCTCAGAAGGAAGTGATAAATATGGAATGGGTATGAGCAAATTGAACAACATTTTTCTGAGGATGAAGATAATGCACAAATTTAGGTAATCATGTCTTCAATATAAATAAAATAAATGGTACACATTTTTCAGCTTTTCTGCAACTGTTCATGAAGTAATACTTAGCAATGAACAATGAACAGAATGTGACAGAGAAACTTTTCAACTGTTTGATTCCTAACGAATGTTTGATCTATCCTTGAAGAAATATAAGTGCAATGGTTCAAGGCTTTGTTTTATTCACTAGTTTTCAGATCCCAGAATAGTGTCTGGCACATAAGAGGTTTTTAGTAAATATTTGTTGAATAAGTAAATGTAAGTAAATAAGTGGAATAATATTTAAATATTTTACAATTAACAAAAATAACTTCAATATTTTGTATAATTTAGCCTCATTTAGGTAAAAGAATTTCAAAGTTCTTTTGAAGGCATAATTTAGATGTGTGGCAGCATTTTAAGTGATGAAATTCATGGCTTAACCAGAATTTAGGAATGCAGAAAGATCTGTATTAATGCGATTAAAGCCTTACCTGGGGGAAGATTTTTAGTAAATGCTAACAGTATAGAGAGAAATCTTGCATTAATAATCACATGGCTAATTTTCTCTGAATTGGAGTGCAAAATAACTATTCACAGTTTTTACCAGTGCTGTATCCTTGGCGATTCTTTCTTTCTTCTTCCTCTCTCTCTCTCTCTCTCTCTCTCTTTCTTTCTTTCTTTCTTTCTTTCTTTCTTTCTTTCTTTCTTTCTTTCCTCTCTCTCTCTCTCTCTCTCTCTCTCTCTCTCTCTCTCCTCTCTCTCTCTCTCTCTCTCTCTCTCTCTCTCTTTCCTGTCTTTCTTTTTCATCTTTAATTGATTCAGGGTGGATTCCACGTCTGGATGCCCATATCCCTGAAGTGTCTGGTTCTGAAATAAAAATGAAGGTTGGAAGGTATTGGAGTGGGATGAAGGGGCCGCTTTAATTGCCTCAGGGAATCTCCTAACCAATTTTCATTTGCCTCATTGGTGTCCTTGGGTAGAGGAGAATGGAGAGAGGTGGCGAAAAAGAAAGTCAAGGAACGTTCAAGAAGTCACGTGCAAAAAGCAACGCACAGACAATGGGGAATTGAACTTTGGAGACGTTTCATAATGGACAACGTTTTGATTCTTTATAACAAATCATGGCTTCATGATTTTATTTCTTAATTACAATAGGTAAAAAGTTAATAAATAAATGCAACTCCGCACCATTTTCCAGACTCATGGGCAAAGGTGCATAACAGGGGTCTGAGTACTAACCATATAAATTAAGATAATGTGTACACAGCCATCCAGTTTCCGATCAGGTGTTCTTTTGCATTTGTTTAATTTTGAGGAAATAATGCTCCACGCATAATAATGACTTAAAACTAGTAAACAAGACTGGAGACCGAGCAATACTGGCTGCAGTTCAAGTCGCACCACTGGCGGAGAGGGAAATCTCCATCTCCCTCCAAACAGAAGCCGCCCGGAAGTCCAGTGGGGCGGCGGGAGCAAGCGGGAGTGGTGCGGCTCGGGTCGCCCTGCCGGGTCACAAGCCTGGGCTCTGGGAAGTTGGAGGAGGGGACGCGCGCGCTCTGCGCTTAGGCAACGCACAAGGCGGTGCCATTCTAGCCAAGACCGGTGAACCGGCTGGGATTTCCGCGCCATAAGTCCAGAAAGGATGGCAGTGTCCTTTCCGGAGGTGCCCACTCTGTGTTGAAGGAGCGAGAACAGGTGACTTGGGTGCTTGGGACCTGGGGCTAGAGCTGAGGAGAGTGTCTAGAGCCCACGCTCTGGATTCCTCGGAGTCACAGGCTGTCCATCCGCCTCCACATGGAGCCACCATGGGGTTCTGACGTCCGCAGTTCGGGGGTGCAGGTGTGTGTGGGGGTTAATGTGCAGTTACCTGACACGATTGGTTTGAGGAACCTCTGCCTTCGACCACCCTTAGGAGAAAGAGCTCACCAGGGCCGGGGCTTGGCGTCCCCAAGAGTTGGACACTGGGGAGTTGTGGGTGGCAGACTCGGGCTGGAGTTTAAATCGTGCCATGCAGTGAGCAGCCTGTAACCAAGTGGCTCTTGTGCGGAGTGACAAGCCAGGGAAGGGTCTAAGACCTCGCAAAGCGTTCTCCAAAATGTAAGGAGATAGGATTTCCCCAGATGGGCGGCGCGAGGGTTCTTGTAGCTGTCGCCGCCCTGTCTGATCTCCGATCTTAGCTCATGGTTTTGATGGCGGGGCCCTCGGGAGGCTCGTGGCGTGGCGAGAGCGGTGTCCGCGCACATCCCTTCGTGACTCTTCCCGATCACCCCGGGGCCCGCCGTCAGAGAGAAGACTCCCACGCTGGGACCTGGCCCGCGCGCGGTCCGCTTCTGCTTCCCTCACTCCACCGGCCGTCAAACTCTTTGGGGGCGCCCTCCTGTCTTTAGGGGACCCCACTGGAGGAAAAGGCTGGGATGGCAACGCGAGGGAGGGTGGCAAGGCTCCCACGGGGTGGGTGGTTTTACAGTGAGAAGGTTCAAGAGAAAGAGGCGGACATAGAATTGGGGTAAAATCGCCACTTAGCAATTTTACTGCCAGTGGCTAACAGCAAACATCCGGGGCAAAATGTGTCTTTTCTCTATTTCCCAAGCAAACACAACCCAACCGCACACCAGCATCCCCTCGCTGCTCCCCAGTAAAGGCGAAGCTCTTTCAGTACGCTGTGAGTCTTCCCCCCAATCCAGGCACCGCCAGCTTTCGCGCACTGGGGACATTTCTTTGGGGCTCTGCCTAGCCTGTTCCCCCAAGCCCGTGACCAGGCTCCCGCCGACCACGCGGACGTCCAGCCCCGCACGAGACTGTGCCGGCCCGGGTGCCCTCCAGTAGATCACCGAGGGCCACGTTTTTCTCTGGCTAGGGCAGGGATTCTTTTCCCGCCCGTCCAAAACCAGTCCGGGCCAGGTCCTCCACGAGACGCTTGGCGACCCTTGCTCCCGGCGTCCCTCCAGGCCCGGCAGATCGCCCCCGGCAAATCTCCCCAGCAGCCTCAATTTAATTTCTTGCCCCTCGGGGCACGTTTCTCTAGACATCGCCCCCAGTCCCTTTTCTACTCTCTATGGAAAGGGTCCATTAAAGAGCAGGGTGGGGCGGAGCGGGCGAGGCCGAGGTTGTTCTTGGGATTGTATATCCACCTCCCACACTTGGAATGGTATCGGGCGGATAAAGCGCAAGTTTGTGCACTCGGTCGATCAGGGGATTGCAAACCGAAGAAACAAACGGTGGCCGCGGCAGTGCGGGGCTCGTGCAGTTGTCGCTGCGGGTGGGTGCGCGAAAACGCCGGAGATGTTAACTTTCTGTGGATCCTGTACGGAGGGAGCTAAAGCAAAGGAAGGAGGGCAGCGGGGCGGGAGGGGGCCGCGTGGCTTGGACTGTGCGGACTTGGGGAGGTGTCGGTGCGCCCGGGCGCGTGGGGGAGGTCGCGGGGGGAGCCGAGGAACGAGTAGACCGCGCACTGCAGGCTAATTAGCTTAAGACATTTTGCAGGCGCTGGGAAAGGTCGTTGAAGGAGTTCGCTGCACGGGGAGGAGGGGAAAAAAAGAAAAAGAAAAATAAATAAATAAATAAAAATCTTAAAAAAAGAGTGCCGGGCATGCGCACAGAGAGGATGCCATATTGGAATGAGGCTGTAGTGGGAGCTGGAGGACCCGAGCCGGCGCGCGAGGGAGGCGGCGGGTAGGGAGCGAGCGAGCCGGGGCGGGCGGGAGCTCGGAGCGAGCGAGGCCGGCGCCGTTTCCCACCGCACCCGGGGCCGAGGTCCCCGCCGAGGGCGCGACAAACTTCAGCAGGTAAGGACGCCGCGCCGGCCACTGTCCCCCGCTCTCAGCCCGGCCCGCGAGCCGACCTCTGGCCCGCAGGTTGAGTGCGCCGGTTAGCGTCTTTTTCCTGCTTTAAAAAAAAGAAGAAGAAGGGAAACCCGAACGAGCCGGGGGTGGAGGTGGGGGTGGGGAGGAAGCAGCCGAGCAGCCAAAGGAAAGGGCAGGGGAAGAAAGCGACAGCACTTGAGCGGAGCCCCAAACTCCTCTCTGCACTGGGCTTGTCATTTTTGCTCCCCTGGCCCCTTCCCCGCAGTCTCTTAGCTCAGAAAAGCCCGGCCATTCGGGAGTCCGTCCGGAGTTGCCCAGGGTCCTCCTGCTCCCCCGGGGGCAGCCTGTTCGCTCCCGCCGCCCACCTTCCTCATTTCTGCACTAGTTTTGGCGACGCAGCCTCCCAGGCTGCCTACTTCGCGCTCCCGCTTCTCCTCCGCGCTGGGGTCTCCTTCTTTTGGTGTGTTTGGAGGTTTGGAGGTGGGGTGGAGTGAGACGATGGTGGGGAGGGGAGATTGGAGACCAGCAAAGGGGTCAAAAATCGCCCAGACGTTAGGGATCGCATCGTTGGAAACATTTGCCTGTGCAGCTGAAATGAAATTGTCAGTAGTAGTTTCGGAGCGTGCTCTAGCAAGGATGATCTTTTTGTTCGTTTTTTTTTTTTCCTTTCCCTCTTAAAGTAATATCCTGTCACTTGGGGCTTTCCTGTTGTCTACTCTCATCCGACCGACCTCCTTTCAAGACCACTAACCTGATCGAGCTGTGGAGTTTATTTTTTAAATGTGCGTGTATGCCTCGCTGGTGTGTCTCGTTCAGACCCTCCAAAAAGCAACTATAGGAACTGCTAGATGTATTTATTGATTTTGACCCGGGGCGGCTGGAAGGGGATTAGCCAGGGAAGGGGGGGGGCTTGGAGGTGGGAAGTGGTTGATTCGCGGTGGCCAGACCCACGTCCACAATCCCAGTCCGTACTTGCGTTTTCTTGGTAGCGTCTCGGCAGCGGGGAAGGAGTCTTTAGACACCGTTCCAGTTCCAATATGGCGGGCTAAGGTGGCTTTTAAAAACTGAAAATGAAGGTTTTTGAGGTGGGAAAAAACCCAACCGAAGCGGCCACGCCTTAGTTTCGACTCTCTTTGGTTACCCTAGAAGCCGCTTTAGCGAATTAAGCGGGAAAAAAGAGAGGGAACGAGCTGCCCCAGTTTTTTCCGAGGTTATAGTCTGCGTGTCAAGTCCTCTGCTAGAGGGTACTGGGTAGAGGTGTGCCTCCAGCTAGGACTCGGATATCAAAGCGCAATTGCCTTGTGTGCCTGCGGATCCGTGTACACGCCTGTAAGTGTACCCGATGCGTGTATGTTGCGGGGGGGGGGCGCTGTTAACGAGAACCACCCGAATGTGTGTGCCGGTCTCGGAACCGGATCCTGCCACGATTTGACGTGACAAACTGCTGCCACGTGGTGCAAAATGCATGAGGGCAGAGGGGAAAGATTTATTTCGGTTTTCTAGGAGAGAAGCTCTCTCTGTGTATGTGTGCTGGATCCTGTCTGAGTAAAGCCCGAAGTAGGTGGAGCGAGAAGGTGCTTAGTAAAAGGACTAACTGCTTACGGTACTGGGTGCAGCCGACTTGCAAGACGTCATGGGATTTTTATGTGTACAGGGGGATTTTATATGCATTTAGTAATATGCTCTTGCTTCCCTGAGCCCCGCGCTGACATGAGAGGTTGGGGGCCAGGGCCGAAGTGCGGAAAGGTCTAAAGTGGAGGGGCCGCAGGGTGGAGGAGCGCAGACTTTGGCCACAAGGCGAGGAAGGTCAAGGCGAGTAGCTCCCAAATTACTCTGGGGTTTCGCGCTGTAGAGAAGGTGAGGGATGGGAACACGTTCTGGAAAGAAATTGCCCCTTGCTCATTTTGGGCTGCTACCGAGCGGGGCGTCTTTTGGCGGTGGCGGGCTTACAGGCGGAGGCTATAGCCTTGGGGTGTAAGTGGGGTGCGAAGGCGCAGGGAAGGCCCACATCTGGGCCTGAGAGGGTCTGGGAATGGAATTTGGAGCCCAAATCCAAGCCAGGCAGGGGAGCCCGAGGGAAGGCAAGCAAACTGGAACTCAAGAGCCACCCGGAATGCGGGAACGTAGCTTAGCTGGGAACCGGCCCCCGACAGGGGTCGCCCGTGTCCAAGGCGCCGCAGCCGAGCACTGAACGCGCGGCAGTGCCCGCGAGAAAGGCTGTTAGGAGAGGGGCGGGGGCCAGGCCGCCGGCGCGCAGGGCAGGGCCAGCGGAGAGGTCAGGTCGCGGGTGGGGACTGCTCGGCGGCCGGCCAAGTGTCGGGAGCTCTTTTTAAATGACAGGACTAAAAGACAGTGCCGGTCAGTTCTGCAGTTAACGCAGCATCGTGGAGATCTCGGGGCGTTTGCAGGGGTCCAGACAGGGGCTCCACAGGGTCACTTAGGCAGACGTCGCGCTGGTAGAGGGCCAGGTCCCCTCGCGCGGTGCAGCGGGTGGGGTCGAGGGCAAGCGGCACAGCGTTGGAGACCCCGCAGCAGGTTTTCCTTCCCACCTGGGCAGCTGCACTGAGCGATTGGCGACACGCCACCCTGGACGTGTTTAGCCTCACCAGGCTGAGCGCACGGCGCGTGCCCGGCCTGTCTAGCCTGCACTTCGGCGCGTCCTCGGGACGCCTCTTCCGTGGGCTCCGTGGGGTGGAGACCAGCCTAACATGGCTCTAAGTGGGTAAACCGCAGTTACAGCCGCGAACCCCTCCCCTTGACCTACTGACATGGGCGCTGACAAGGGCACAGTTCCCTCCGACGCCTGGAAACCCACGATTTTGCACCGGGCTGTGCCGTGGAAGCCAGCCGACCGCCAGTTGCAAAGAACATTCCACAGGATTCTGGACGGGCCCAAGTTTTCCTTTCTTGTGGGGAGAAGAGGGAAGAGGGTGTCCTGGGAAGGTGCAGGAGCCCAGCGCGGTCCACCGCCCCAGCACCGAGGGGACCCGAGACGCTCCAGCGTATGGGGTTTGGGGACCTTTTACGCATAAATATCCAAGGTATTTGGTACCTTGGATACCAAGATACCGGAGGTACGCCCTGCCCCCGGAAGCATCCGGATGGTGGCAGTGCAAGGCGATGGTCACAGCCCCTGATCCTCATCCTTGATGGCGTTTGCAGTGTCCAGAAGTCCTGAGTCGACGCAGGGAACCCTGGGAGACCCTACCCAAACTTCCAGAGGCCGGCTAGCGGTTTCGCTTTCGGAATTTTCGGAATCTTTGAGATTTTAGAGTTGGGTGGAATTCCAGGAAGGGCATCTGCCTGTCCCGTGCAGTGCTGTGCTGGGTTTGGGACTCCCCTGCCCGCCCACTGCCCGGGCGCAGTGTCTGGAGTGTTTCGGCAGCGCAGTCGCCGCTGATCCGCAGTTGACTTGTGTGAAACCGCTTTGGACAAGGGCCCACCTCACTTGTATCCTAAACCATCGCTGCTGGTCACCACTCTCCTTCGCCCCTCCAACCTTGCGCCATAGTCCTAGGGAATCCATTTGGCATGTCTGCACCACGGGAATGGATTCAGGTTCCCCAAGGTCGTAGAAAAAGTCAAAATTTGGCCTCATTTGTGGGGAGGCATGGGGGGGGGGAGGAGATTGGGCAGGTAAGGGAGGAGGAGGAGAGAGACCTTAGTGATCTAAGGCATTGATGGCCAGCTCTCCTGTTGAGATAGGGGATTGGCTCCTTTTTCCCTACTAAGCATCAAGTTTGCACACACTCCTCTTCCTCTCTGTCATAAATAAATACTGTCTCAGGTCTTTATATTAGCTCCTTGCTAGGATCTAGACCACTGCTTGAAAGAGTGGCAGGAGAAATAGATGAACACTCAAAAGCCTCCAGGCCACAACTTTTTACAGTCCGCAAGACCCTGTCCTGAGCCAATGTGGAACACTGCCGAGCAGAGCAGCGGGTCTCATCAGCCCCCACCCCAGAGACAAGGGCTACCAACCATCCTGTTCTGAAGTATGGTACTCTGTAAGTGCTAGCCCAGATCCGCTGAGCTGAGAACTGAGTATTTCTCTTTGCCTGTTAGAATACCTGCACCTTGAACCTCAAAGGGGCGTCCTGCCTGGAGATGCATTTCACCAACCATGGGAGTAATTGTCATCAAAGAGTATTTTTTCTCTTCAAGTGTTCTTGCAGAAATTATGAACCATTTGTTTTAAACCTTGCTAGATATAAATGGGGGCTGGGATTTAGCTCAGTTGGCAGAGCGCTGTGCTGCAGTCTCTGAGGTCCTGAGTTCAATTCCCAGCACCGCAAAAATGGGAGAAGGGCCTAGCAATCCACTCCCAAGGCAATCCCGAAACAGCCATTGAAAACCCTATGAGGGTTGCTATGAGTCGGATACCGACTCGAAGGCACCTAACAACAACAACAACAAGATATAAATGACTAGGTCTGTAATTCTTGACATTTTTAAAAGAGAAAGCCAGAATATGTTCTCCCTGTTTTTTTTTTAATTATAAGAGTTTCCTGAGAGTATTAGATGTACATCAAATCTGTTTAATGCCCACTCTAACTGACGTGGCATTTTTCACTTTTGTCTACCACTGCTTCCAGAAGATCCTGGGAAATCCTGAGTGATGGGCACATTATCCTGAGCATATATACATGAGATTTTTTTTTTTCCTCCCAGGGCCTCCTGCATGGTAGGCCAGTGGTCTACTTGAGCTGTACCCCAAGCTCCTTTTATCTTGTTTGCTTTTGAAACAAGGTCTGGCTAAGTATTGCTGGTTGCCTTTGGGTTCAAATCTGCAATTTTTGTGCCTCAGTCTCCCCAGTAGCTGGGGTTACAGGTATGCAGCACCATGCCACACAAGTGTAATACAGGATGCTTTGGGGTTCTGAGAAGCACGTGCAATGAAAATTCAAACTTTATAGGACTTATCCTTCAGTCTAAAAGGTTTGATGAGGACATACAAGTAAAATAATTTTTCTGTCCTTTTTTTTAAAAAAAACCCACAGTTTGAACAATACAGGCCCACTGTGGGATTTAAATGCCTTTGAGTTATGAAATAATAGTTTTGGACATTTCTCTTTCCGTATTTCACTATTTGGAACTTTTAGATTTTATGTAAAAGTGTGTAGGCCATAAGGAATTTTTATCCTTCTTTAAATTGTTGCTGTTGTTGGGAACTGATAAAAGAGTTTTGTACCATAGTGATATTGGGATTTGTAATTCAAGATACTTTTTTTGTTTAATCTTTTTTTCCCCCACTACTAGAGAGTTGAATTCAGAGCTTTGCCCATGCACTGAGCTACACCCCCAACCCCCTTTAAAAAAACTATTTATTTTGAGACAGGGTCTTGTTAAGTTACACAGACTGCCTCTCACCTCAAACTCTTGGTCATCCTGCCTCAGCCACCCGAGTCACTGGGATTACAGGTGTGTTTGACAGTCCCCAGCTAATAATTATTCTTACATCTACATTGCCTCGGCAACAACTTATTTATCTCCATTCTACAATTAAAAAATTTGAAGGAAATTATACTTGTCATAGCAAATCAGAAAGTCAACCTGTACACCGAGTTTGGTGATCTAGGATCTATCACCCCTAGCTTATAAAGAAGATTCCTGACAGGAGGAGAGAGAGAGAGAAGAGTCAGGAGGCCTGGCTTTTAGTTTCAGAAATGATTCTGTATTGCTGTGTGGTCTGGGCCCAATGTAGTCATCATTTCTTGGCTATAAAAGAAGAGTATTAGACTGGAATCTCACTTAGCGCTCTACATGTTTCTATCTGGGGGCAGACAGCAATAAAACCTTGTGACTTGGTACATCTTTGCTGACACGTCCAACTGATTCTTCTTTTGGACTCATGTCCTCAAAGTACAGTCAAAACACTGCTGGCCTTAGGTGACAGTTGTGGGAGATGAGGTCTGAAAGTGGCTGGTGCATCGTAGTTCAGTAAGCAGAAGTGAAGTGCCATCATTGTTCAGGGACGTAGACTCCAAGTGAGGTCATATTTTCATCTGCACCCTGGAAAGGAGGGGGCAAAAGCTGAGGAACATGCCTGTGTAGCCTTCACAGATAACCCCCATAATGCATGCTGTGGCTTAGATGAGCATATCTTTGAATGAAAGTCATGAAGAAATGCCTGATGTGATTTTGCTCTACTAATTCCTAGGTCCTAGTACTCTGTACCCAACCATCCCAGGCAGGGGGGTGTCTGGACCTCACTGGCTGATGTTTACAGTTGGATGATTGCAGCCTACAAGTGACCAGTGAGAAAAAGTCCACTGGGAACCTCAAGGCTTCCTATTCCTAGCCTTTGGGTTTGGCCACTGGGTGGTAATTCCTCTTTGTAGGACTAAAAGACTTGTCCTGGGACAAGTCTTAAGAAAAACAATCTTGTTGGCTAAAGCAAGCATTGACTGTGTTTAAGTCAGTGTAGACAAGATGTTTAATAGACAGGACTGTATGTTGTAAATAAGGAAAGATAGTCTGGTTAGAACTTTCACTATAACAAGGAATATTGTGTGATTCGTATTAAGTTGCCAAGGAACATTCATGGGAATTGGTTTTGTGCTGTCAATTCATCAGCATTCTGGATAGATGCCACCATCATACTGCTTGTCTGGTTGGCCCGTAGTGAATTATAAAAAGTAATAATACTTTGCCATGCCTGGTGGTTAGAGTTTTTTATGTTATCTGTGAGATGACACCTCTGTTACTTAGACTTCTCATCACTGTAACAAAATACCCGAGGCAAACAAATTAAGTGGGGAAGGATGTATTTTCGCTCCAGTTTCAGAGGTGATGGTCAGTAGTCCTTGGCTTTGTTGATTCTGGGCCCATGGTGAGAACATCATGGTGGGGGAGCCTGTGGCAGCCAAGGCTCATGAGAGATAGGAAGCACAGCCCAGAACAAGACGCAGCCCTTAGGGACATGCCCCCAGTGACCTACTTCCTCTAGTGAGGCCCCATCTCCTAAAGTTTCCAGAACCTCCCAAAGTTGCACCACCAGCTGGAGACCAGTCCTTCAATACACGAGCCTTTTGGGGGGACACTATACCCAAACCATGTCCAACACCAGTAGGCCACCCTTTATGTGATAAAAGTTTTTGACACTGCGTAAAGAAAGAATCCATTATGCTTTTCTGTTTCATTTTTTTTTCTGATTTTCTGAAAAAACAGAAATGACACATTGCCATTGATATCGTGCTCGTTGTTAAAGAATTTGGTGAATTCCTCAGAGTAGCTCAAATAGTGTCAGCTCTGGTGATTAAAGGAGGATGCCGGGGTGCTCATGGGATAGGAAAGGGGACAGATTTTATCCTGGGAATTTTTCTCTACAGATTTATCAGCTGAGAAAAAATTATAAGAGATACTGAAATGTATCTTCTCTGCTTCCTGTTATATTTAGCAAGCTTTATTCTCTTCCCAGATTTCAATCAAAACTGACCTATAAACTGAACCGTGTTACAAGGGTCTGAAATTCCAAGCGTGCGTTCCTGCAAAGTCTCCTTTTAAATATAATTCAGATGATCACTAAGTGCTCAATTTAACATAGAATATTTAGATCTGTGCTGGGATTTAGCTCAGTTGGTAGAGCGCCGCTCTGCTCTCTCTGAGGTCCAGAGTTCGATTCCCAGCACCGCAAAAATGGGAGAAGGATGTGGCAACCCACTCCCAAGGCAATCCCGAGAAACGATCTGCCATGGAAAACCCTATGAGGGTTGCTATGAGTCGGACACGACTCGACGGCACCTAACAACAACAACAATTTAGATCTGTAGGTCTGGAGATTAACTAATGAATGGATTGTGTATTCATCTGGTTGGAAATTACCTGTTTGCTTCAAATACTTAAAAAAATAAAACAATAGCTGCTTATTTAAAAATCTGTTTGCCAGCCACTCTTCTTATTGCTTTATATTTATAATTGATCTTTTTAATGAGAATCTTTTCACCCCATTTTACAGAGGAAGAGACTGAGGCTGTTGAGAGTATAACTTGCCCAGAATGTCCCAGGCAGCAAGAGAGCTGGGATCTGAATCCTACTGTTTTATGGTCTTGAGATGGTGGCTGCCATTGATTGACTGCTTTCTCAGTATGTTTGAGACACTGTGCCTGGCACGTGAATCATTTGTTCATTTACTCTTTATAGGCAGGTGATGTTATGTTATTTAATTGATGAGGAAATTGAGTCTTTGGAGAGGTTGTACAGAATCGTAAAATGAGGTTTGTTTTTAACATGTAACTTTGAAATGAAGACTAAGACATTTTCCTTTTGCATTTAGTTTAGATAATCCTGAGAGCACAGAGATATAAGTGAAGGTTAAATCATTCTTTTTAAAGGAAATGAAAATAGCACCCCTGGGTGGAAAAATGGTCTACTGTCCTATGAATTGACCAGTGTTGAATTTTTGAAATTTCATCTTGATTGGAACTTAACTGGTATTAATAAAAGCCAACATCTTCCCCCATGAATGTAGGTGAGAGTGAGTTTTAAAAGCCCTCAAGTGTGGGGAGAAATGGAGAGAGAATGCAAGCTGGGGGAAGAGAGCTAGAGTTTTCCCTTCTGAACAGTGTGACCACTGCTTTGTGAACCAGCTTTTGGATTTGTCATCAGTTTTTGGTCCTTCTTTTCAGTACTAGGGTGCTGAACTCAGGGCCCCTTGTATCCTAGGCAAGTGCCCTACTGCTGAGCACCCTCAGTGTACCCCCTCTCCCTCACATGCCTTTATTTATTTTAAGACAGGGTCTTGCTAAGTGATGGAGGCTACCTTTGCCTTCAAACTCTAGATCCTCTCGCCTCAGCCTCTCGAGTGTTTGGGATTACTGGCGTGCACCATGCTGACCCGCTGGTTTTTGGTCTTTTATTGGATTATCTCCTTCTCTTGTAGAAAACTGAAGACAAAACCCGTACTGTTCTTCATGGGATCCCCATGTAGTGAACATAGTCTTGTACCTGTTCCGTGATCTCATGGGTGGGTTTTAGATCCCGTCCCTGGTATCATTGCTCCTAGACTTTGAAGCTGGTGAATCAAAAGGCCTTTTTACTCTATATGAGTGGAAATTCATTTCACTTCTTTTAACCACAGGAAAAGTCAAAGGTTGCTAAAGCAAGGTGTCTGAATTTTCATAGACATTACCTTTTGGCATTATTTTAGAAAGTGCACTAAATAGGGCAGAAGCAAACTGTACTCTGATGATTACAAGGAACCACATCTTGGGAATTCAGAAATCTATTTCTGAGTGCCGGGCACTCTCAGAATAGCATTCTTGCTTGACACACTTATATTTTAAAATCTCCTGCTTCACAAGGTAAAAGATGTGTTTACTCTTATAGCTTTGTGACAAATATGCTATGTTTATTAGAGAAAAATCTCTCTGACTCTTTCACAAGATGCACACTTAACAACTTGCAGAAACAATATTTGTGAGTTGCAGTAATTTTTCTTTTTTCCCATCTCCAGACTGAAAAGGATGTTTCCCTTTGGGTGGGTTTTTTAAAATTTTTCTAATGCTATGTATTCGATGGTAGTCATTTTTCTGTATACCAAACAAAGCCACTCCCTAGGTGTGCAACAGCAGAGAGGATCTGTCACTGGCTCTAAATGGTACTGATAGGTGTTTGGCTTAGGTTAGGTTTCTTCCATTAAAGAAGGCAGAGATTCCTAGGAGACTGTTCTAACAGTCTTCCAGTTGGGACTGTGTCTGAAAGAGAAGCGTTGCTTATGCAGAGAGTATGGAGGAATGTCTCAGTGAATGCAGTGGTTTGGAGCTAGAGACAAGGAAAGAAAGAGGGGAGAACAACTGCCAAAATTTAGGTTGTACTAAGGTGTTTGTGCCTGCAGCCTTAGCCCTGTGGTATCTGATCCCCTTGGATCTTGGAAGCTAAGCAGGGTCGGGCCTGGTTAGTACTTGGATGGGAGACCACCTGGGAACACCAGGTGCTATAGACTTGGGAAGAAGGACCTGGCAACCAATTCCCAAAAATCAATCTGCCATTGAAAACCCTATGAACAGCAGAGAAGCACTGACGATACTGTTTGGCCTGTTGTACATAGGGTCACTATGAGTCGAACACTGACTTGATGGCACCTAACAACAACAACAACAACAAGGCATTTGTTTCTGCAGATAAAAAACTGGCTTTGCCTTTCTAAATGAAGAGGGAAAGAAGAGTCTCCAGTAGAAGGTATTGAGGGGAAGGTGAGGGTTGACCCTGAGAAGTGTACTGTGCTAGGGAGGACAGAGGTGATGAATGTTCATGGAGATAAAAAGTCCAGAGGGCAGACTTTTACTCTTCCTGGCAGCCTACTCCTTTTATTAATACTGTTGGTATTAACTCCGTAAGTGAAAGTTTATATGCTTATTGTTGTTGTTGTTGTTGTTAAGTGCCGTGGAGTCATGTCAGACTCATAATGACCCTCATAGGGTTTTCAAATGGCTGTTTCAGGATTGCCTTAGGAGTGGATTGCCATGTCCTTCTCCCATTTTTGTAGTGCTGGGAATCGAACTCAGGACCTCAGAGACTGCAGAGGGGCACTCTACCAACTGAGCTAAACCCCAGCCCCTCATATGCTATTGTTGTTGTTGTTAGGTGCCCTCAAGTCAGTGTCCGACTCATAGCGACCCTGTGTACAGCAGGCAAAACACTATTGTCAGTGCTTCTCTATTGTTCATAGGGTTTTCAATGGCGGACTGATTTTTGGGAGTGGGTCGCCGCGTCCATCTCCCAAGCCTACAGCACCTGGTGTTTCCAGGTAGTCTCTCATCCAAGTACTAACCAGGCCTGACCCTGCTTAGCTTCTGAGATCTGATGGGATCTGGTGCCACAGGGCTACGGCTGCAGGCCTCATATGCTTATAGACATACTTTAATCATAATTAT
This sequence comes from Pedetes capensis, assembly GCA_007922755.1. Taxonomy (NCBI): domain Eukaryota; kingdom Metazoa; phylum Chordata; class Mammalia; order Rodentia; family Pedetidae; genus Pedetes; species Pedetes capensis. The sequence continues at coordinate 57,112 of VMDO01008875.1, forward strand.
CCTTTTATTTATAGCTAGCCAGTAGATGTAAAATCACTTCCCCTACTTTAGTTGTGTGTGGACACCATGTTGCGTGTGCTCTGCTTGGGTTTATTTGCTTGGATTGACACTGACTGGGGAATATGCATTTAGTGGTTACGGGTGTAGACTTTACCCTGCACACTATGTGTTCGTGTCCCTTGCAGCCTGCAGCCTTCATTTTCTATTTGGCCCAATGAAGAAAAAGTGTTTAAAGTCCCACGTGTGTAAAAACAGCGTGTGCTTAAGAGATTAACTCCCTAGGGACTTTTTTTTTTTATGGGGGAGTGCCAGCACTGACTTTTCAGATATTTATTTGGTGGCAGGTGAGTTTCTTCATGCATTTCCCAGGAGAGGGCTTTGCTAGCTGCGTGCAGGCGGGAGTGGAGGAGGAGGCGGCCTTAAGCCAGGCCTGCCCTTCTGAGGAGCACTCATATGCATGTGCTAATTAAAAAGCAAAAGGCTGCACAGCAGAATGCAGCTGGTGGTGGGGTCCTATTGAAGGACAGATTTCAAGAGCCCAGGAGGCCTCACGCCTCAGTGTGCGTAATCCCCGCCAAGTGTACTTCCCTGATTTCAGGTCAGGAGCCCTGAGCACTGGGGTGCCCTCCTGTTCTGAGAAGTTGGTGGCTGGGGAGCAGCTCTTGTTTTTCTCTGCTTGTCTCCTCCCTAATCCACTCTCTGTAGCCACGTTATTGACAAATCATGAACACTGAATGCAATACACCAATCCTGGTCCTCCAGGCTGATGTGCCACGTGGGAAGAGGGAGGCTGGCTCTATGGAGAGTAACAGTGTTTGGGGGTGTCTTGGGTGGAACCTTGACCTCATTGCCTTCCAAACGAACTTAACTGTGCTGCATTTGTCCAGCTAGCTCCCCTTGTAGGCCATCCCCTTCGTCTTTTCATCCTATAAACCACAGTGGCTTTGTACAACGTGTCAGATTTAGTCCTTGAACAACCAGCTGGGCATTCAGAGCCATGCGCCACTGGCCCCTTCCTATTTGCTAGGTGTCTTCTGGGCATTTCCAGTTCAGGCTCTGGGACGGAGAGGCTGACCTCACCCCGGCTCTCCCTTGTCCAGCTTGGACTCCTTAGCCTGAAAAGGACTCCCCGTTTTTGTTCAAGTGCTGTCATTTGCTTAAGGCCCAACTCCTATCCATCTCATGAAAGTTTTTGTATCCAGTTCAGATCATTGTGAAAGTTCCTTTTCCTGAGTCCTTGTTTTTACCCTAGTGCAGGATGTACGACTTACCCTATGCGCAAGGGAGGGAATGAAGCATCCAGATTCCTGGTGAGTTGGAGTGGGAGGTGAGATTTGAGGAGGTTTCTGGAACCGTCCTTTGTTTATTTGCAGTGGTTAAAAGGCCAAGAGCTCATGCTGGTAAGTGGCTAGTGATGTCATTGTGCCTGCTAAACCCAGGTCTCCTTCCATCTCCTACAAAGTCCTATGTTGTTGTTAGGTGCCACTGAGTCGTGTCCGACTCATAGTGATCCTCATAGGGTTTTCAATGGCAAATTGATTCGGGATTGCCTTGGGAATAGATTGCCATGTCCTTCTCCCATTTTTGCGGTGCTGGGAATCGAACTCGGGACATCAGAGACTGCAGAGCGGTGCTCTACCAACTGAGCTAAATCCTAGCCTGCAAAGTCCTATATGTTTTCCAAATCTCTTACTAACTAAAGTAAGTTAGGGTGTTTGTACTTACTTTGCCTAATCTACAGTTTACTCACTGTAAGTGTCCCATGCATTTAAATGATATAATTTATAAAATTTGATGTATATTCAGTTTTATGGCTCACAATAAAATAAAAACACCTGAAATACCCTCCAGTTGTATGAATTCCCAGCTAGCCTGCGGAGCTCTGCAAGCCAGGCCTGCTCTCTCTCTGGCCATGGTCTGCAGAGGAGGGCACCAGGCGCTCTACTCTTCAACATCATCAGTGTTTTGGTTGACTGCATGAGGAAATGGTTCTTTAGGAATTTTAAGCTTGGTGGCATCGCTCAAGCACTCTTGGTATACATCTGTCTTGGTGTACATCTGCCTGGCTTGAAGTAATCCATAAAATTCAACTAGAATATTGTTGTTGTTAGGTGCCTTCCAGTTGGGTCCAACTCATAGCAACAAAAGAAACACTCCCAGACACTGTGCCATGCCCGGTACTCTGTCAGTGCTTCTCTGCTATTCCTTGGGTTTTTGATGGATGATTGTTTCAGGATTGTTTTGGGAGTGGGCTTCCGGGTCCTTCTCCCAAGCCAACAGCCCCCATGTTTTAAGGTGGTCTCCCAAGGACTAACCAGGCCTGATCCTACTTAGCTTCCGGGATCAGATGGGATCAGATGAGATCGGGTGCCATTATCTACCTTACAGAAGGCTTTTGTGTAAGTTTCTTTAGTTTTTGAGTTCTCACGATCATGTAGCCAATGCATAGTCTGTTGTTGTTGCTAGGTGCTGTCGAGTCATGTCCAACTCATAGCGACCCTCACAGGGTTTTCAATGGCTGATTGTTTCGAGATTGCCTAGGGAGTGGATTGCCACATCCTTCTCCCACTTTTGCGGTGCTGGGAATGGAACTTGAGACATCAGAGACTGTAGAACGGCGCTCTACCAACTGAGCTAAATCCTAGTCTACCTAAAAGGATTTATATACATATATGGAACAGACACAGATCTGTTGTAGAATATATTTACTCAGCTTTTTTACAAACTTTTGTTGATTTTGTAATTTATTCCTCTTAATATTAGTTGAGTAAGTGATGGGGAATTCCTGTGTCTGGGGTTTATGTAAATTGTCAGAACCAAGGTGACTATATCTGTGCTAATTCTGAAATTAGTGCTTCTTTTACGACTCCCCATGACCCAGCTCAGTCCTCTGGTTATCTAAGGGTAGCTTTTAGCTTTGTAGCTTGGATATAAATTTCTGGTGCAAGAAATCTTGAATTGCTACTTTGATGCTAAGACCTGTTGTATATAGGTCGACTAACTTTAATCTGAAAATCTGAAATCCAAAGGCTTTAAAATCTGAAACGTTCTGTATGCCAATGTGACATTGCAAGTAGAATATTACACATCATGAAATTCTGTTTGTGTGTACAACAGCATTAAAGATATTGTGTAAAATTACCTTCATGCTATGCGTATAAAGTGTTTTATGGATGAAACATAAATGAATTTCATGCTTAGACTTGGGTCCCTAGGATATCTTATTTTATGTATACAAATCTTCTGAAATCTGAAAAAAAGTTCAAAATCCAAAATACTTTTTGTCCTAAGCATTTCAGATAACAGATTCTCAACCTGTGTTGTTGTTGTTAGGTGCCATCAAGTTGTATCTGACTCTTAGCGACCCACATAGGGTTTTCAATGGCTGACTGTTTCGGGATTGCCGAGGGAGTGGATTGCCAGGTCCTTCTCCCATTTTTGTGGTGCTGGGAATCGAACCTGGGACCTCAGAGACGGCAGCGCGGCGCTCTACCAACTGAGCTAAATCCCACCTCTCTCAACCTGTAGTTGTATTTAATTGGGTAATACAAAGCCTCATCTTCCTTCCTTCCTTCCTCCTTCCCTCCCTCTTTTTCTTTCTTTCATTCTCTCTCTCTCTTTCTCTCTCTTTCTTTCGTGCTGGGGATTGAATACAGGACCTCAGTGCATGCTAAACAAGCATACCACCAATTGAGCTAAACCTTTAGCTCCAATTTTCTTTATAGTAATAATTTGTAGGTAAATAGTCATTAAATCAATGCACTTTCAAGGCAGTGTACAGCTGATCTGCACTTTGAGGTTTTTTTCCTCTTGAGTAAGTGGCTTGGAAGGCTCTTCTTTCTCTCCTTTTTCACATGGCTGTGAACAACTGATTTGGCATCTTATGTTGTTGTTGTTGTTGTTGTTGTTGTTAGGTGCTGTCAAGTCCAGTTCGACTCATAGCGACCCTCATAGGGTTTTCAATGGCTGACTGTTTTCGGGATTCCCTTGGGAGTAGGTTGCCACCTCCGTCTCCCATTTTGTGGTACTGGGAATCGAACTTGGGACCTCAGAGACTGCAGAGCAACGCTCTGCCAACTGAGCTAAATCCCAGCCCTTGGCATTTTATAGTCCTCTTTAATGTATGCTGTTTGAGGAGGAGGTGAGGTATCTGAAAAACATGAATTAGAGGACACAGAATGTCACCACAGGAGCAGGTGGCTGTGCCCTGTTTTGGAATTTACTCTTCAAATGCCTGTTTCCCCCAACGTATCTTCTTTCCTCGCATTGAGGTATGAATCTGATTGCAAAAAATTAGCATTTCTGATGCTGGGGCAGCAGTTTGTGACAGATTTCAATCCATTTTGAGGGAAAACTGATGAAGCTTAGTTGAAAAATGGACAGAAAATTGCTGTCCTAATCAAGGTAGGTAAAGCGCTGAGCATGTGGTGGATGGCGCCAATCCATGAACCTTCTGCCCCAGCCAATCCGTTCATCTCGCCGATGACTGAACGAGGCAGGGCCTGTCTCTACTGAGGAAGGCTGAGAGTCGGCTGGTGAAGTGGGGAAGAGATATAGTTAGGCATTATTAGCAGAGTGATTTGGGTGACAGGTGAATGTAAATAGAAGGAGGCTTGCATTTATAATGGCGCTTGGCACTTACCGCTGCTTTTCATCTTCAAAACCATTTACACGTACGGCTTTTCCGGAGACTGTGATTCCAGGCTATTCGCGTGTTGCTTCTCAGGAAAACGGAAGCCGTGATTTTTCAGCGATCAAGTTTCGGTCTTGAATTTGGTTGTGTTTCCTTCAGATCCATTTGAGATTTTCCATTTAGACTGAAATATTTTGAAAGGTCTTAGATTAGTTTGCCTGCGCTCATCGTGAAATTCCTAGAGTGTGAAATGAAGCAGCTTCCTGTGTGATTTAGACATGCTAGATTTCCGAGGGCGGCTAGAGCATGTCTGGAATTTCACAGGCTTTTAGTTTAGATCTTCACATTTTTATTTTCTACCTGGAGAATATTATCTTTTTCTGAGTCTTGGGGAAAAAATACTCTGCCGTGGAAGGTAGCAAACCTGAAATTATGAGAATATTATCAATTAGTACGTGTGCAATTCCTTGAACGACTTTAAGGCAGATCAGTTTGGAAGGTGTAAATAATGGGATAGCTTTAACTGTAGGGGCCCTTCCAGAGAAGTAAGACTTTGGGAGGTGAATGGAGATAAGAATGATTTCTAACACCAAGGCAGCTTTTTATTACAACATAAAATTTGATAATTCCAGTTTCAGAATGATAGTTTAACGTTTATTATGTCTAATGAGACAAAATCAAGATGAAATGAACAGTGGCGTATTAAAACTAACAAGAAGAGCCTGTATCTGTAGCCCTGTGGCGTCAGACCCCATCAGATCTTGGAAGCTAAGCAGGGTCGGGCCTGGTTAGTACTTGGATGGGAGACCACTTGGGAACACCAGGTGCTATAGGCTTGGGAAAAGGATCTGGCAACCCACTCCCCACAAAAAATCAATCTGCTATTGAAAATCCTATGAATAGCAGAGAAGCACTGACAATAGTGACGTAGGGTCGCCATGAGTTGGACACTAACTCAACAGCACCTAACAACAACAAGAAAAGAAGAAAATTTATTGACTTACAACTGCAAATCTGAACTCAGACCTGGAGGAGGACGTGTCTCCATTGCTTTGGATTTAAGAGAGAGAGATTTCTGCTAGCCTGCATTTGTTAATCTCTAGGAAGAAACCATGTCACTTTGGGATGCTTGATTCTAAATCTCTAACAGTAGATAGGGGACCTTCAGCCCTTCTGTATTAGAACATGGCAGAGTCTTTTTTGTTTTTGGATGTTTTAACCAACCTAAGAGCAAAAAGTTAAAGTTGGAATTTCCTCAATGGGTGGCCCAGCAAGTCTCTATACAGTGATTCCCATGATCAATAACTTCTCCCCATGTGCTCAAAGATACCATTTCGTTCTCCTCTCTGCAATATAAGCATACAACAAAGTATTACTAAACTGCTGATGCTAAGGCAGGAAGCTAATATAAAAAATAGAGACCAAAACTAGCAAAGAGAGAAAAAGAACTTTTCCTGTAAAGGAGAGAAGAAAATCTTAAAAAAAAAAATCCATAGCCTTCATAATGTAATAGAATGTTTTGAGTCTCTAACAAGAACAAGATAGAATGAAAAAAGGCAATAAAATGAAAATTAAAAAGAGCTTTTGGAAATTAAAATATAAAGTTCAATAGAAGAACTATAGAGAAAGTTGAGGAAATATCCCAGATAGTAGAGTAAAAAAAATAAAGTGATAGAAAACAAAAGAGGAAATTAGGGAGGCCCAGCATTTGAATGAATGAATATTAGGATGAAAGAGAAACTACAAATGAGGAAGTTAGCGGTAATTCCACAGAATATCCTAGAACTGAGGAATGAATTTCAGTCTTGAAAAAAGTTACTTGGTGCCCCCACGTACTCAAGGGTTAAAAGGCTTGGTCACTAGCCCTTTGGTCCTTTCGGGAAGTAGTGGTGCCTTTAGGAAGTGGGGGCTAGTGGGAGGAAATTAGGTCATTGGGGGCATGTCTTTGAAGGGGATATGGGGATCCCGCTTCTTCCTGTTTCTCTCTTTGCTTCCTGGCCACCATGAGCTGAGGCTGCCCCTGCCACATGCTCCCGCCATGATGTGCTGCCACAGGCCCAAAGCTCAGGGCAAAATGACCATGGACTGAAACCTCTGAAACTGTGAGCCAAAATAAACATTTTCTCCTTTTAAGCTGATTTCCTCAAGTGTTTTGTCACAACACTGGAAAGCTGACTCATGCAGTCTAGCCAAGCTTGACTTTGTAAAATAGTTGAATTGGTTTATTGACATTCTGTAAGGAATCACCTTTGCCAAAACTGTTTCTAGAAAATCCACCATTCCTCCCATTTAAATGACTTTGCAGAAATACTGTTGTTTTTTTTTTATTATTGAAGAATTACTGTTATCTTTTTAACAGCCCAGACGTAACTTCCTTTTCATGAAGCAGTGGTTCTCAAAGTATGGTCCCTAGACCTGAAGCATCAACATAAGTTAGGAACTTGCTAGAGAAACAAATGTTCAGCCATCCACCCAGGTTAGGGAATCAGCATCTGGAGGGGGCCCAGCAATCTATGCTGAGAAGTCCTGCAGCTGATTCAGCAGTACATTGAAGTGGGCGAAACACTGAGATTCCCTGAAATTGTAGTTAATGGGGACCTCCTCACTCCTTTAGAGGTCAGGCTTACGCCAGGATTCCCTGCAGTGAGGGTCCCTGTTTTATTTTCTTCCAGATCTCATTCCCTGGAGGTTTAAGCACCTCGATCAGCTCATGAGTGTGAATTGTGATTTTTTCCCAGAGCAAAGGAAGCATTTCACACTATGGATCATCTTTTTGATAAAAACTTAGAGCACAGTAAGCAGCAACTTTCTAAACATCCTGATTACAAGATGTTTATAAAGGAGCAGATTACTTCTAGGGTATATTTCTTGAGATTTGGGATTGGCTGTGTATCAGTGACCCAGAGTTAGTGATGTCAACCATGGAGAAATTGTTTTCATCTGTTGTAGTGGTCAAGAGCCTGTAGCCTCATGATGACATCCATCATCTTTTGTAGCAATTCATAGGGGCTACACCTGTAGGATCCCAGGTGACTCTGTGGGGAGGGTGGCAAAGGTATGCTCCTTCCACCCTGAAGTCCAACATGATTTAGTCCTCCAAACCTCCTGCTGGCTAGAGCTTAGTGACTTGATCACATCTGCCTTTAAGGAAGGTTGGGAAATGTCAGTTTTGGTTAGTCTCTGGCTCCTTACTTTAGACAAAGGAGAAAATGGGTATGGGGAGTGCAGTTATGAATCTCTAGCACATGAAAGTCCTCATAATTCAAATGCAAGCTCATAGCACTGAGATGTGTGGGTGTGTAGTATCTGATAGAGACAGGCTGTCAACACCTGATGGGATAGGAACACATTGTTAACTGGGGCAGGGAAAAGAAGATGAGCTCACAGGAACAATTCAAAAATATTTGAGCATAAATCCCCCATATGGCTAAAAGTTAAATGTGAAACTTGAAATCCCAGAGCAGTTGTATTTCTAGTAGTATCTTTAGTGGTGGTTGTTGTTGTGGTTGTTGTTGTTAGGTGCCTTCGAGTCAGGTCCGACTCACAGTGACCCCATGTACAACAGAAGGAAATACTCCCTGACACTGTGCCATGCTTGGCACTATGTCAGTGCTTCTCTGCTGTTCATGGAGTTTTCAGTGGCAGATTGTTTGGGGAATGTGTTGCTGGGTCCTTCTCCCAACCCTATAGCACCTGGTGTTCCCAGGCCATCTCCCATCTAAGGACTAACCAGGTCCCACCCTGCTTAGCTTCTGAGATCTGTGGGAATCTGATGCCAGGGTGGCATGGCTGTAGGCTCCTGGAGTGGAGAGGACTTTTTAAGAATGTAAATTTTAGAAAGAGTAAAGTGAACGGACAGATTTGACTAATCACTCTGTCTTTCAAAAGAAATCATTCAGGGCATTGGGGAAAATATTTACAATAGTTTTGTGAGCTCAAATATCTATACCAGCAGAATTAAAATACAGGAAGAATGTAAAAGAGGAAACTATGTTTTGAGTATCAAATTGAAAAAGGTAGAAAGAAACAATGTTCCTGGATGGGGAGAAGGTTGGGTTTAGACAACTTCTCTTGTACCCTGCAGGTTAGTGTGTGATGAGCATGGCAGGACTTATCTCTAGCCTTAGGTAGAGCTCGGTTCTTTCCCCCAAGTTCTGAGGGGTTGAATGCAGGGCCTCATGAATGTTAAGCAAGTGCTCTACCATTGCACTGCAGCACCCCTAGCTCCTTTTTTCATTTTTGAGACAGGGTCTCACTAAGTTGCTCAGGCTGTCTCTGGCCTTGACCTCCTGACCCTTGTGACTCTACCTCCCAGATTGCTGGGATTGCAGGTGTGCATTATGGCATTCTGCCTGACCCCATATTTTGATCCTATAATCTAATTTCTGGGATTCCACAGTAAGGAAACATCAAAGATGTAGGATTTATGGCTAAGGAGAATGACCACAGCACTGATTAAAATGGTAAAAAAACAAATTAAAACAAAGATAAACACTTAAAGGTTAGCATTAGAGTTTGATCAATGCATTATCTTATAAAAATTATATGACCATTTCAAGTCACATTGTCAAAGAATTACGATACAAGAGAACTCACTCTGTGTAATGTTAAATGAAAAAGGGATTGGAACTCTAAATTTTATGGGATAAGCACAGAGAGGCTTTCAGGAGAAGGTATTATAAATATAAAAGTGATTTTCTCTAGGTGTTAGGATTACAAGTGATTTCAGTTTACTCCTTTATATAATTGTATTTCCCTGGATCCTTCTGCTTTTTCCCTTACTTTATTTCTTGAAATTTTATAAAACTTAAGTGCAAAAAGAGAAGAAAAATCACTGATTTTTATCACTCAGCAATAATCCATTGTGACATGCTTCCTTCCAGGATTTCTTATGATTTTCAAAAATTCACACGATATCATAAACATTTTCTCCTGGCAATGACAACATTATACCCATCTTACTAACTGGTGCTTACAGCTGTACCACCCTGGCATCCGATCCAGTCAGTTCTCCGAAGCTAAGCAGAGTCAGGCCTGGTTAATACTTGGATGAAAGACTGCCTGGGAACACCAGGTGATGTAGGCTTATGAGAAGGACCTGGCAACCCAATTCTCCACCCCCACCCCCCAAATAAAAACAATCAGCCGTTGAAAACCCTATGAATAGCAGAGAAGCACTGACAAAGTACCAGGCATGGCACAGTATTGGGGAGTGTTTCACCTGTTGTATGAGCCCAACCTTACTCCATGGCACCTAACAACAAACAATTTCCCTGGATTTCTGTCATGATGTACTTCTCTTTTATAGGAAGGAAAAGGTGTAAATAAACCATTGCTGAAAAACTCAAAATGTGACATGCCATTTGCCAAAATAAGTATTTTGTAGCCATCTGGGAGGACATAGACTCTGAGTGGAGTGTTACTTGTCCTTATAAAAGCAATGTGAGATTTGACTCTGCTACTCATTATGGTGGGCTGGGATTTAGCTCAGTTGGTAGAGTGCTGCACTGCAGTCTCTGAGGTCCCGAGTTCAATTCCCAGCACCGCAAAAATGGGAGAAGGACCTGGCAATCCACTCCCAAGGCAATCCCGAAACAGCCATTGAAAACCCTATGAGGGTCGTTGTGAGTCGGATACTGACTTGACGGCACCTAACAACTCATTCTGGTGGTTTTCTTTTAGGTGTTTATATTGGTATCCTCGGGTTCTATTTACAATGATTGATTTGGTGCATTTAAATCAATGTCTGACTTTATAGCCCCAGATTATGTTTCTGATACACAAATGGCTAGAGTTGAATCATTGAGGAGTCATAGCCACTTAAGCAATTCCCCCACTTGATGAGTACCATAGAGGCCAGTAATACTTACATGAATTATGAATAGTTACATTCATGGACTTTTCCTTTTCCTTTACAGAAAAAGAATTATAACATTTTTCAGGTGGGATGACCTTCTTGAATTTATAAATGGATGGGAAAAGGAAATCATCTTAGTGTGATGCAGATAACTTAGTTCCCAAGATCGCGTCTCCTTTGAAATTAATATTGATATAAAAATACAGCACATCCAATAAAAATCTAGTCCATTAGGAAGTCTGTCACAAATGATTTCAGAATATTAGAGGGAAACTAACTCTCCTTTTGAAGTTTCCTCTGTTTTAAAATTCCTATCTTCTCTTTTAGGGCTGGGATTTAGCTGAGTTGGTAGAGCACTGCCCTGCAGTCTCTGAGGTAGAGTTCAATTCCCAGCACCGCAAAAATGGGAGAAGGGCCTGGCAATCCACTCCCAAGGCAATCCCGAAACAGTCAGCCATTGAAAACCCTATGAGGGTCGCTATGAGTCGGATACCAACTCGATGGCACACAACAACAACAACAACATCTTCTCTTTTAACCAGCTTGGTTTTATTAAATTAAAAGTTTTAAGAGAGCCCAGAATTCATGGTTATTTAAAACATGTTCCAAACTCTCAAACATGGCTAACCAATTCTGTGGTCCAGCTGGGCTATCCAATATAGCAGCTGCCGGCCACATATGGCAATTTAAATTTAAATTTGCTGAAATTAAAATTCAGATCCTTAATTGCACTAGCTATATTTCACATCCTCAGTAGCCACTGTGGGTCTGGTGGTTGCCATCTTGGACTGGGCAGGTATAGAAAGTTCCACTGGATAGTGTTGGTCTAGAGACATTCAAAATAGATAAAAAGGCCCCAACGGTTTCTGATTAGTTTTCAAATAATCTTTAACGAGTGTTCTTCCTCACTCATGCCCTCTGTAACAAGGCTTTATTTACCCTGTGCTAAAATTAGTTATATTCTGTAAATACCCCCTAGGTGAAGGAAGGAGGCAGGGTAGGGTTGAGAGGGGAGAACGCTTATTGTGCTAAATTGGCTCAGGTAAATGGATCAATTGATGGAGAAAATACAAAATTAATACTAAAAACACCTAGTATAGTCACAGCAATTTCGAGTTGCAGAGGACCTATGATTGCATCTTAAGGAAGTCTTCTTACTTAACTGATGAGAATTTGAGGAACAGGGGTTAAGGAATTTGGCTTTGTCACTCAGGTAGGCAAGGTCCTAGTTACTCCTTATTCTCCAAGCTAATGGTTCTTTTCACTTGGAAAAGATAACTTTTGTAAGTAGTTCCTATACTATCATTCTTTTGTTACCAGCTTTAGGGAGGCGAGGAACCAATTGTATGATTTACTTTAAACAAAATCATTAAGTGTGTTGTTCGAAACATGAAGTTACTAAAAACCCAGCCTAGTCTAAGCCTTCTTTATAATCTTTGGGAAAAGTCCTGCTTTGATTAACAGACACTTTTACCTTTGGTCTTGAAATTTGCATACACTATGTTTTAAGAATCCAAGCAGCTTAGGGGTGTAGCTCAGTAGTAGTGTGTTTATGTAGAATGCATGAAGCCCTGGGTTCAATTCCCAGCTCTGAGCAAACCACATCCACACAGACTCAAAAAAGAAAATAAGCTTCCTTTTTAAAATAGCATTATAAGGGAGCCTAGGTTATTATTGTTTGGAAAATATATCTATATCTATATTTGTCTATCCTTCTATCCATCTATCCAAAATCTGTTGTGCGTATGTGCAGTCATGTGGGTGTTTGATGCAGTGCTGGAGATGGAATCCACACCTCACACACGCTATGCAAATGCTCTACCCCCTGCCTAAAATACCCTGTCTTTATTTTGCAAAACCTAATGGATCAGTTGTCACGCAGTAAGACTTATCGCCTCCCTATCCCATTTAAAGTAAAATTTAAAAAAGGGCAAGTAAATAGAAATTTCTGTGAAATGTTCTTACATTTAATATATCTCCTCCAGAATCACCTATTTTCATAGGTTCCATTAGTTGCTAAGAGCTGGCTGTGGAAAGTGTAGTTATTTAATCTAGCATCTGACACCATGCTGGGAAAAGATTTCATGTTATGATTATTTCCACTGTGTTGATTACACCTTTCCAATACCTTTTGAACTTGTTTGCTTTGCTCTTTCTCCTCTGAGTTCTAACCCTCACATACACTTTCTGGTTTTCAGTCTGTTCCCATCTAGCCTTGCCCCCTCCATCTGTCGGGCACATGGCTAAAAGAGCAGAAGTGATTCTTCTAAAACAAATCTGGTCACTTCGCTTCCTAGGATGACATCCTGCGGTGTCCCTTCCTGCTTGTAGAATGACATACTACTGGTTCCGCTCCTTACCTGAGAAACCGTTCTGTTCTCATCTAGGCTGTGCCATTCCTGTTCCCCCTGAGGCTGTGTTCAGTGTCACTTCCTGAGGTCTTGCCAGGCCGTCACCTGCGGAATCATCACGCTTCCCCTCGATACCCTGACCTGTCCTGCTCTCTGTTTTTCCTACAGCACTGATCACCTTCTTATGGACTATACAATTTACTTCTCAGTTAGGATGTGATGCCTACTAGGGCAGGATTTTTGTTGGTTTTATATGTCTTCTGGCACCTGCAAGGGCGCCTGACATTAGCAGGGATCCATAACTGTTTGGGATTGCTACTGCTTGCCCACCAGAGTCCTGATCTCCACCCTCTCTATTGAGCCACCGTAGACTGTTTCACAAGGTCCTGCCATACCTCTGGCTCTCAGACCTCCACAATTAATACTTTTCTGTCTTCCTGAGTCTCTTAAGCTGAGCTTCCTATTCGACCACCTGTTTCCTGTTATCATTAGCTCTGCTGAGCATTTCCCCTTGTGCCTTTCTAATTTTTTCCCTACTTTGTATCCCTACCCCCCTGTGCTCACTTCCGTGGTCCTTGGTTCTGCCTTGGACTTGGGGACTAGGCTGTTCCTTTATGGCACCACTAGTGTTATATAGCCTGCAGCCATAGCCCTGTGGCATCCGATCCCATCAGATCTCGGAAGCTAAGCAGGGTCGGCTCTGGTTAGTACCTGGATGGGAGACCACCTGGGAACACCAGGTTCTGTAGGCTCGGGAGAAGGACCTGACAACCCACTCCCAAACATCAATCCACCATTGAAAACCTTATGAATAACAGAGAAACACTGACAGTAGTGTTTCCCCTGTTGTATGTAGGGTCGCTATGAGTCGGACATCGACTCGATGGCACCTAACAACAACAACAGTGTTATATATCTTTCCCTGGTGCCCAGTATAGTGTCTGCATTTATGAATCAGATGCTCCATTGACACAGACCCAGTGAAATCACACCTGGTGCTGGGATTTAGCTTGGTTGGCAGAGCACTGCTCTACAGTCTCTGATGTCCCCAGTTAGATTCCCAGCACCGCAAAAATGGAAGAAGGATGTGGCAATCCACTCCTGAGGCAATCCCGAAACAACCAGCCATTGAAATCCCTATGAGGGTTGCTATGAGTCAGATACGACTCTATGGCGCCTAACAACAACATCAGCACTTGCCTATTCAGAGTTAGTTTATTTATTTCTAATTCTTTATTTTTGCGGTGCTGGGGAGGGAACCCAGGGCCTCCTGCATGCTAGGCAAGCACTCTACCATGGAGCTGCCTCCTCAGCCCATGAACAGTTTTTAGTGGGTGATCACTTGCGTGGAGGACAGGTGGTTTTTCCACAGACCATATCAAGAATCTTCCCTAAATGCCTGTGACAGTAGAGAAAAACCAGTGGATACTGCTGCCCATTGCAAAATCCAGGTGTAGGATGTAAGAGTTTGTGAGTCCTCCTCCGCACCTGTTGCTCCCCTGGTTGGTCTGCTGTATACAGCCTCATGGTAGGAAATCTCCAGAAGCATCTGAGATGACACACAGGTACACGGCTCCTTCACGATGCTTCCACTGCTGATGTTTGTTGTTGTTGTCGTTAGGTGCTGTCAAGGTGGGTCTGACTCATAGCAGCCCTATGTACAACGGAATGAAACACTCCCGACACTGTGCCATGCCCGGTGTGTGGGGCACGTGCCTCCTGGTCTGGCCTGGAGGTTCGGACAGGCGGCGCCACCACGCACACAGATACTAAACACAATTTACTCTGGACCCTCGGGTGAGGGGCGCGGACTCCTGCTGCCCTCGGGACTCGGAGGAGAAAGGAAAAGCCTCAGGCACTTTTGCCTTCCCAGGGCAAACACCTGTGTTGGTGGCCTTGGTGGTCAGGAGGAGACAGCTGTTGCTTCGTCGGTGATCAGAGGGAGAGCAGGTTCTTTCCTTATTGATGATTGCAATGGGAGAGCATTGTTTCCTCACCAAAGTTCGGGGAGAGCAGTGGGAGAGGCGTTTCCTCATTGGTGGTCCCAGCAGGAAGGGCGAGAAGCCAGAAAAAGGATTGAGCTGCCACAGCACAGCTCCTTATATAGTTCGCCCACGGAATGGCCTGAGCCAATCAGCTTTCAGTCCAATTGTCCAATCAGGAAGGGTTTTGTACAAATGTGCAACCAAGTTACTTTCATTTTCCCTAGATTTCCAATTTACAAACCAGATATTCAAAAGCCGTTTTCCCAGTTTGGGAGTTTTTGCCAATTTCCTCTCAATTTTTCCCTACACAGTGCTATTTCAGTGTTTCTCTGCTCTTCATAGGGTTTCCAATGGCAGATTGTTTTGGGATTATTTCGGGAGTGGGCCTCCAGGGCCTTCTCCCATTTTTGCTGTTGCTGGGGATCGAACCCAACGGCCTCAGAGAGTGCAGAGCAGCATGCAATCAACTGAGCTAAAGCCCAGCCCTTGCTGATGTTTGGTGGGAGGTGATGTTTGCTTCTGAGCCTGAGTCTTGAATGGGTTCAGCTTTGTGAAGGAGGTGACCACTGGCCACAGATTTGTGCATCCCTGTCATTAGGAGTCTTGACAGAAGTTTACAGCACGCTACTGCAGTTCTGCCCACTACTGTGTGGATTATTTTAGAAAACGGACGTCCACAGGGTAAAGTGAGGCGGCCCCAAGGGTAAACTGTGGAGTTTGCCAGTTTCTTCCATCTTAAGTCACCAAAGACCCTGGCTATCTATTCAGCAGGTGTCTTTAGAGTTTAGTTGGTGGTGTTCCCAACTAAGCTTTTGGAAATTCAGTTCATCAAATGACACACGAGGGATATGAGAGAAGTTCAGCTTTTGAAATGTTAAGAAAAAAAATAAACCTAGTTTCTATTTAGGTTCAAGTCAATCCTGTGTATACCATTTTTAAAAAATTTCTTAGATATAACTTTCTGGAGGGCTGAGAGTAAGATTGCTTTAACTTTGTTATCCCTCCCCACAATCCCACAGTGGGTGCACATGCATATTTAGTATGGTATTTCTCTACTGTTTAAGTGATTTTTAAACAAACGAAAGGAACCATTTGTACCCTATCCTCTGTCTTTTACTTGTAGCTCTTGTCTTTTCTGGAACAGTCCTGATTTAAATTATTTGCTTCATTGGTGTTGACTTCTCCTCCTCAGACTGTATGACCTCATTTTTGCTTCAGAAAAATATAAGCCTCTGTGCTTAGGGTGGTGAATGAATAAAAGATAATCTAGTTTTTTTTCAGGTGCCTTATATCGTTGATTGTCATTTCATTTGCTTATTTATGAACTTTGTAGAAGCAAGATGCCTAGATTGCTGCTTAATGAACCAGTCAAGGCATGTTTATAATTCCTATTCTAAAATGAGTATTTTCTTTCCTTGCATTTTGGTTGAGAAATCTCTGTATCCTCCCTCCCCATGATGTCTGGTGTAGTACTTTATATGCAACAGGTGGATAATTAAATATGTGTTGAACTAAATCCCAGTGCTGGGTACCTGATACATTTCAGGCTATTCCTGACTACTTATGGAAGCTGTTTTCAACCTTTCTCTGTTGTTGCATGAATGGTTAACATTATTTTCTGATCCTTCAGGTTTTTTTTTTTTTCGGTACTCGGGGTTGAACCCAGGGCCTCATGCTTGCATCCTTTGCAAGTGCTAGACCACTGAGCTGCACCCCCAGCCCTGCTTTTTTTTTTTTCTTTTACTTTTTGAGACTGGGTGTCACTGAATTACGCAGACTGCCTCTGGTCTTGAACTTGGGATCCTCCTGCCTCCGCCTCCTGAATCGCTGGGATTACAGGCGTGCACTACCATGCCTGGCCTCAATCCTTCAGTTTTGACAAAGGCTCAGAATGCTTTTCAGGAAAGTAAGCCAAATAGCACCAAAGAAAAGTGTGTGTGTGTGTGTGTGTGTGTGTGTGTGTCTTTTAAAAAGGGTGTGGTATTCTTAAAGACATCTTACTAGTAGGTGAGTCACACAATATTCACTTTGTAGGTATTGATGTACCGTATTCTGTCTTCTCTTCATCTATCCTTGCCCATTCGTAGATAAAATTTTATCTACATGTGAAATTAAAAAAAGTATGTTGAATGAATGAAGATTTAAAAATGCCACATGGCTGTATCTATCCACTAGAACCGAGAGTGGTTGCTCCTGAATAATGACTGCTCCTGGGGTTTCATGGGTTCTGACAGAAAGGAACTAGGTTGTAGGACTCTGGGAGAATCCTGTAATGGTGCCACTCTTCCTCGCAGACATTCAATCAGGAGGCCAGTGAGGCATGGCTGTGCTGTTGTAGGAAAAGTCTTACCCAGGTCTAAATGAAAACCACACAAACATTGATACCATAACCTTTGGTACCAGATCACTTGTGACACTCAAGATCTTCTTCCTGAGTCAGGCACTGGATGTGCAGTCCTGAGGCTGAGGGGACTTTGTGGCTTCCCAGCCTCAAAAGAGAAGTGGAGTGCCTGCTGTGTCCAGTGGTGCCATGGTGGACTGAAAGATAGGTTCTGTTTGTTGGTGAAAATGTGTCCATATTCATGGTGTTAATGACCTCTAGACAGTGGCTGGTTTTGCTGTACTGTGACCTTTTATTTTTTTCAGACCCTGTGTAGAGATGCACTCGTGAGTCTTTATTCCTGGTATTTTCTGTTATCAACATTACATTGCATCCTAAATGTTGCTATCAACTCTGATAGGATTTTACTATATTACTATATTTTACTGTATTACTATAGGATTTCCTGTATTACTTTTAGAGAGTTTAGAAATGAGTTAATATGATTAAAATAAGTACAGTGCCCTGATTTTCATTTTTGCTTCCCTTTAGATAATTCTCCCTATAGGATGAATTAAGGGAAGAGGACGGTTCCTTGTCAGGCATGGAGAACAGTTTGTCAGTTTCCAAGATGCAAGACCCTTCATCTCGGCCCGTGGAAAAGCATGTCGGCTCAGCGAATGGGAATAGAGATCTTGATTCAGGTAGGACCTTGGTTGCTGGAGCTTTCTTGCTTTTTGTTAACCAATGTCTTTCTGAAACATTCAGGATACAATGGGGCAGCACTTCTAGACCTTACACACTGCCCATTCCTGGAATTTGCTCTCTTGTCTAAGAAATATGTCTAAGGATATATAACTTTAAACTTATATAAACTTCGGGCTAAAATTAATATGACTATACTAGTCTGGCCTGCAGCTGTAGCCCTGTGGCATCTGATCCCATCAGATCTCAGAAGCTAAGCAGGGTTGGGCCTGGTTAGTACTTGGATGGGAGACCAACTGGGAACACCAGGTGCTGTAGGTTTGGGAGAAGGACCCGGCAACCCACTCCCAAAAATCAGTCTGCCATTGAAAAGCACTTACAGTAGTGTTTTGCCTGTTGTATGTAGGGTCACTGTAAGTCGGATACCGATTTGACAACTAACAACAACATAGTAGTCTGAAAGGGCTAGTTTATAGTAAGGTCACCTATTGCTTCAAAATCTTAGTGCCTTAAGCCAGTGAATATTTCCAGATCATTATGCTGTCCCCCAAAGATATCTGTGGGACTCTTTTACACTCAGTCTCATGTACCATTCTACAGTGTTGCACCCCAGTATGGTGCTCAGGGTGGATCATGGGAGGAAAATGAGCTGTTGTTGTTAGGTGCTGTTGAGTCATGCCTGGCTCATAGCGACCCTTACAGGGTTTTCAATGCCTGATTGTTTCGGGATTGCCTCCGGAGTGGATTGCCACATCCTTCTCTCAGGAAAATGAGCTAGAGGGTCTTAAACCAGCAGTTCAGTGCTCTAGCTCAGAAGAGACAAATACCACTTTTGCTCAGAACCCCTGACCGGAAGCCAGCTGCTGCAAAGGAAGTTGAGAAATAGAATGTTCTCCCACGAGCCAGAGAGAGGCAGGAGCACCAAGTTTGTCCAAACATTAGTTAAATGCTGTGAATACAAGCCACTCTCCACAATGTTGAGTATGTCTTTTGGAGAAGCGTGTAATGTAGAAGAAATTTGGGTCATGTGAATTTGTGGTAAAGTGTTCATCCCTAGAAGTACTCAGATAAAACAAAGCAAAACAACACAACAACCAGACAAACAAAAAAACAAGAGCCTTTGATTGGATTTTAATATTTAATGAATTTATAAATGCATCTTTTAATGTACACTTACACAGTAAAGGATTTATTTAAGAAGTATGCTTTTTTAAAGAAAGAATTACACTATTATACATAACAGCAAATTAATTGAGGGCACTGGAGCTAGGCCCGTGAAGCATATTTGCGATGGTGAATTCATATAAAAAAAAGCATTGCTCATTAACTTACTGGGAGATTTGGCCATTGCCTACAGAAGTTACTGAGTTTATTTTCACTTTTCAGTCAGACTAGTTAATGACAGAATTACAGATGGCTATATATCACTGAATTTACTAGGTAGATTAAGTTTGTCAAACTAAATCTTTCTCTGGAAAAAACCTGGAAAACCCTGAAATAAGTGAATACCTTAGAGGGATGAAAGATATTAGTTTCTGCATCAAAAATCAGCTCAGCTGTTCCCCTTTCAATTTTTCCTCTCATGAAGTATGGGTAAGGAAACTTCTCTAAGACAGCTGAGCCCTTGCCCCCTAGTAAAAATAGAGAAATTCTTTTCCAAGAGGTCATCATCCTAATTATTCTACTTGAGTTGAAGCACACATTTGTCTTTTAAATAAAGTGCTTCTTACGTTTTCTGAGTGATGTTACTGTTCCACTTTTTGAGTTACTGCGCTTTTATCATATTTTTGTGATAAATCATTCACACATGTAGCTGTTTATGATGGAGTCATTTCCAATGATAGGTTTCAAAACTGTTTAAAAGCCACCCATGTCTTGCCTTTTTATTTTCACACAGCTGCAGTATATCTCTCTAGCTTAAGGAGATTCTGAAACTCATTAATGATAGTACACTGTCAGGAAATTATTTGCACTGACGAGTCCTTGAGAATGAGTCCGTGGATGGGGAAAAAAAAAATCCTGTCACATACTCACTTTATGATTTATTCCTTGCTTTATGTGATGGGTGGCCTATATCATGCAAGATGTCCAGATTCTTAATACAAGTCGTATTTCGAAATAATTCTAAACTATCTTTACATTTTTCAGATACTGACCCAGCTGCTTTCCCCCATGTGGTGTATCTGCCCCTATACCTTAGTATTTGCATATGTACTTGTATAGCAGGGAGACTTTTAGAGTGCGCTACAGATTTTAAGCCTGCAGCGGTAGCCCTGTGGCATCTGATCCCTTCAGATCTTGGAAGCTAAGCAGAGTCAGGCCTGGTTAGTACTTGGATGGGAGACCACCTGGGAACATCAGGTGCTGTAGGCTTAGGAGAAGGACCCAGTAACCTACTTCCCCAAACCAGTTGCCATTGAAAACCCTACGAACAGCAGAGAAGCACTAACAATAGTGTTTTGCCTGTTGTATGTAGAGTCGCTATGAGTCGGATACCTACTCGACGGCACCTAACAACAACAACAGATTTTAAAGCAGACCCCAAAAGTTTGTAGAGCACAGAGGCTGACCCCATTCTGAAAAATCACATCTAGAGTTGAGCATTTAAGCTGTTAATAACATGGCCAAGTAGTATTCTTCAAGTCATTTTATTGTTATTGTTCCAACCTGTTACTACGTAGCATATTTTCGGTGGTGGAATCACCTGTGGGAATATTGGGTTCTGGTGCCCAGCAGGATGTGCTTAGGCTGTGCAGAGTCTCAGTGCTGAGAGGCTTTTCACGAGAAGGGTTTTCAGGTGAGATGGATGGAGCAGATGTAGAAGAGAAGGCAAATTAGATAATCCCCAGCAGGTTCTAAGTGGACTTGTGCATTAGGGACAATAGGTGTATGAGTGCTAACTATATGATGAACACTCACCATTGGACCTGTGTTGCCTCTCTTAATCCTTCAGTACCCAGGGAAGTGACTGCTTATATTGCCTGCATTTTATAGATGGGAAAACCGGATAACCAGGTGTGGTCTCTTGGGCTGCCCGTTGGGAGCAGGATGTAAGCTCAGGCATCCTGGGGCTCTGGAGGAGGTGTTCAGAAAAACTGGGCAGGGAGCTAAAGTCACCAGGAATGAGGACACCCCTCACTCCCACCCCGGATGTGACAAGGCACAACTCAGATTCTCTCCTCTGATTTCCCTCTGTCCTCTCTCCCTCTGTGTGAAGCCACACATTATAGCATTTCCTTAGCAAGTGACTGTAGCCCTTCCCTGAGAAAATCAGGGGGCCAAAGGATGGGAACCTTGACGTGGTGGCTCCAGTATTTTTTCCCCTGTGCTGCTCAGTTCTCCCCACCCTGCACCCCCAGCTGTTTGATTCCTTGACATGATCCTTCTGTGAGGAAAACTTCAGCTGGAGCCAGTGGACTTGGAGTTTCACTGCTCGTTTCTCATTTTTATTTATTTTTATTTTTTGGCTTTTTCTAAGGAAAGCTCGAATCCTAATCGGGGTCGATAACTGACACCCAAGTCCTGTCAATGAGACAGGCACAATGCACAGTGACTCCCTCTCCTGTGAACACTGAGTGTGCGCCTGGAGCAAGCCCAGGGTCCCCCCATGCATCAGAAAGGCCAGCTGCATCCCCAGGCAGGAAGAGCACCGGAAGTTCAATGGCTGACATTTCGAGCGTCGTCAGTGGCTGAGATACAAGCAAG
Source organism: Pedetes capensis (assembly GCA_007922755.1). Lineage (NCBI taxonomy): Eukaryota > Metazoa > Chordata > Mammalia > Rodentia > Pedetidae > Pedetes > Pedetes capensis. The sequence goes on from VMDO01008875.1 coordinate 78,668, forward strand.
CAGAACAATATGCTGGCGTGGCCGCTGGTCCCTGGCAAGATTTTACAGGCTCCTTGTAATTTCCTGATGGAGTCTCTAGGTAGGGTGGGGTGGCTCATTTAGCTTGGCCCAGCCTCTGAGGGAAAGGAATAATGCTGAAAATGCAGGGCTGAGGATTTTGTTGTTGTTGTTGTTGTTTGTTTGTTTGCACTGGAGATGTATTAGCTGGAGAACCACAGGCCTTCTATTTGGGAAGAGAGGAGTCAATGTTCTTAGAAAAATCCAGAAGCTACTCTTCATGCTGAGAACTAGTTCTACGTGACACCTCAGTACTACTCTCTCTCTCTCTTTTTAGCTCTTTTGAATAGTCGCTACTTTCCGTGACTATGTCTTTTCCTTTATTTCCTCCCTTGAAACACTGTGGGATTTAGCTCACTTGGTAGAGTGCTGCTCCGCAGTCTCTAAGGTCCCAGGTTCGATTCCCAGCACTGCAAAAATGGGAGAAGGGCGTGGCAATCCACTCCTGAGGCAATCCCAAAATAATCAGCCTTTGAAAACCCTATGAGGGTCGCTATGAGTTGGACATGACTCGATGGCACCTAACAACAGCAAGAAGAAACACTGAGGCCATCTGGGTAGTTGGGACAGCCACAGACAGGTGTGTTCTGATGACTGTCCTTCCCTATGATGTAGTCCTGCAATTGTCAGCTCAGGTCCGGGGTGGCCAGGTGGCATAGGTTTCTTTCTGAATTATTTATACTGTTGCTCACAGTCGCACTATTTTCTATACTGTGTGATAGCAGGAACTGACTACCAGTATTTGAAATAAGAAAGATTAATGCTTTCTTCCTGTCTCTTTCCACATTAAAAAAAAAAAAAAAAGAACCTAGCGCGTGGGAGTGTTCTAAGATTTTGTTCAGTTAGAACCTGCCGGTTCTCAAGCGCTTCATTGTAGTGGGTACCGGTTTTAATAGGCAGCCTTGCAAAGTCAGCCTCATTTCACGTTGTAAAATGGTACAAACCCGAGATTTTATTACTTAAGAAAAAGATATATGGGCTTTTCATTTATTGCATTTTTCACTCTTAAGTCACTGGTACCCCAGCTTTTAATAATACATTCTTTTTATGTTTATTATGGAATATTCTGGTCCCACAAATAGCTTTCTGTTTTCTAAAACGTGATCGCTGCTAATGAACATGCCTTTTACATTGTGAAATTTTCTCAGTAGCTTTCCATGGTGGGTTTTCATGACATCATGGGGAAATGCCTCCCACTGGGTCATTTATGGGGGAGGGAGATTGTCAGAGTTTCCTTGATAAAATGTTTATGGGTTTAAGAGGTTTATGAATCAGCTGTAAATATTTGCTCTGGGTTTACGGGCCCTCTCCTCATAAACATTGTATGCGTTTATCTATTACTCATTGAAATGTCTTTGGAGAATCGACTTGCTCCAGACACATAGGCCTGAGGAAAGGTTATGTGTGACAGATTTTTAAATGCTGCATTATGAGTAAATCTAGGAAGGGTTGTGTGTGATAGAGTTTTAAAGGCTGCATTAGGAGTAAATCTAAATTTTGTGTATGATATTATTGTTCAGACAGCAGGGTTAAAGTCACCAGTGCTGGGTGTAAAGTTTTTATCATTTTAATCTTATTCTGTGTCTGATTTTTGGGATACTTTATAAAGTCTGTCTGTCTGTCTGTCTGTCTGTCTTTCTTTCTTTCTTTCTTTCTTTCTTTCTTTCTTTCTCTCTCTCTCTCTCTCTCTCTCTCTTTCTTACTTTCTTTCTCTCTCTTTCTTTTCTTTCTGTCTGTCTCTTTCTTTCTTTCCCTCCCCCCATCCCCAGTGCTAGGGCATTGAACCCAGGGCCTTGCATATGCTGTGCAAGTGCTCTTCCACTGAGCTGCACCTCCAGGTCCTTTTTTCTTTTCAGAGAGGGTGTCATCAAGTTGCACAGGCTTCCTCTGGCCTTGAACTCGCCATCTTCCTGCCTCAGCCTCCCAAATCCCTGGGATTACAGGTGTGCGCCATGGCACCCAGCTATGAAGTGTTTCTTCAGGCCTGCAGAGAGTGACTGACCTTACTGTTTTTCTGAATCCACTGGGGAGACCCTGGGGGTCTCTCTGACTTCACGGTCAACTTGCCTGTATGCATGAGTGGGTACCAAAGAGTAAAGAACCCATTGCACTGGGGAAGAGGCTGCTAAGGTGGTTTGTAAGGAATTAGAATTTGGTGGAAACACAAGTTTTAGTGAAATACTTACAGCATAGACTAGAATTGTGTGAGGAGTAAAGAACTGCACCAAAGGCCCTCAGAGTGGAAGAGGAGAGAGTTGGCCCCTCGCCCCTGGTTTGAAGTAGTGGGGACCGTGGAGGCTCCTCAGGGCCTCCAACCCCAGGTGCTGCTGGCAGCAGCCAGCGTCTTCCGGCTCAGCCTCCAGGTGAATGAATGGTTCTGGTGCCAAGGGGCCAACCAGTCCCCAAAACAGCCCTTTCTATTTCTCAGCAGCTGGTGCTGTTAGGCGACTGTTACTCAGGACCCCTGGCCAGGGCTTGTTGCCTCCTTCAGCCCAGGACTGAGTTTCATGCTGACATCTTGGTTTCTCTTCTCTTCTCTTCTCTTCTCTTCTCTTCTCTTCTCTCCCCTCCCCTCCCCTCCC
>VMDO01008876.1:0-16033 GCA_007922755.1 Pedetes capensis
TCCTTTATAATCTACAATGGCATTCAAATTTAATAGTTTAAGATCTTTTTTCAAAAACATTTAACTTGGCCTTAAACTTGTTAAAAAAGTTATACTACCCTATTATCTTAATAAAAGCATGGATGGATAAAGAATAGTATAAGTCCCATTAAGGAAATTTATACATATGATTTAATAATGGTTTTATTCAACATTTTCTACTTTTATTTTCCTTACATTGGTTTTTACCTTGTATTATAATGATAGGAATACTTTCTGATATTTTAGTGTGCTATAATCCAGTACTCTTTTCATCTTTACCTCCTGGATGTTTTCCATCATTCAAAGTAAAACACAGTAGTTTTTTTCTTTTAAGTAACTTCAATTATGTGTGTGCATGTGTGTAATTTATTTTGACCTTTCTCACTTTCATATCAACCAATTGTATTCCAGTTGCATGCTCACAAGTATTCACATATGCACATTCAAAGTGGCAGAATTTGCCTTTATCTTCTACTGTGGTTGTTGTTAGGTGCCGTCGAGTCAGTATCTGACTCATAGCGACCCTCATAGGGTTTTCAATGGCTGACTGTTTCGGGATTGCCTTGGGAGTGGATTGCCAGGCCCTTCTCCCATTTTTGCAGTGCTGGGAATTGAACTCGGGACCTCAGACACTACAGCGCAGCGCTCTACCAACTGCGCTAAATCCCAGCCCATTTATCTTCTACTAGCACTTCTTAAAACCTCCCCTTTCAACCATTTGTTTTTCTTTTTGCTATTTTTTCCATTTATCTTTTATATTACTTATCTTGAGAAGGGATGTTAGGGAGAAAGAAAGGAAATGAAACAAGTTCTTCTGCAGCAATCTGCTTCCTAGGCACCATTTCAGACATATGAATATCAATATGTTGCTGAGCACAGTGGCTCATGCCTGTAATCTGAGCAACTCAGGAGGTGGAGGCAGGAGGATCACAAGTTAGAGGCCAGAGGCAGCCTACCTAACTTAATGAGACTCTGTCTCAAATAAAAAAACAAAACATAAATTTAAAACAAAAGGGTTGGAGATGCTGCTCAGTGGTAGAGTGTTTGCAAAGCATGTGTGACATGCTGGGTTTAACCCCCTAGTACAGCCAAAAAGAGAGAGAAGGGAAGAGAGAGAGAGAGAGAGAGAGAGAGAGAGAGAGAGAGAGAGAGAGAGAGAGAAAGATAGGTAGAGAGAGAGCACAATACGTCAGCATCCTTTGGCACAAATGGCATAATTGGTGGTCAATAATATCCTTTAAGCAATCCCAAAAACAATCAAGCATTGAAAACCCTATAAGGCTCGACTATAAGTTACAATCTTTGGTTCAGGCACTAGGGCACTAACTATGTTGGGCCCCACGTTTAGGTGCCAACTCTATGTGGGGCATGTGCCTCCCGGTCCGGCCTGGAGGTTCAGACAGGCTGCGCCGCTGAGCACACAGATCCTAAACACAATTCACTCGGGACCCTCAGGTGAGGGGCGCAGACTCCTGCGGCCCTGGGGACCCTGGCGGAGACGGGAGAAAGGAAAAGCCTCTGGCGCTTTTGCCTTCCAGGGGCAAACACCTGTGTTGGTCGTCTTGGTGGTCAGGAGGAGATAGCTGTTGCTTCCTCAGTGATCAGAAGGAGAGCAGGTTCCTTTCCTTGTTGAGGATTGCAACGGGAGAGCATTATTTCCTCACCGAAGGTCCAGGGGAGAGCAGCAGGAGAGGCACTTCCTCATCGGTGGTCCGGGCAGGAACTGGTGAGAAGGCGCAGAAAGGGTGCCAAAAAGGGCCTAAAAGGCTGTGCCAAAAGGGTTGAGCTGCTGCAGCGCAGCTTTTTATGTAGCTCGCCCATGGAATGTCCTGAGCCAATCAGCTTTCAGTCCAGTTGTCCAATCATGAAGGGTTTTGTACAAACATGCAACCAAGTTACTTTCATTTTCCCTAGATTTCTAACTTACTAACCAGATATTCAAACGCCATTTTCCCAGTTTGGGAGTTTTTGCCAATTTCCTTCCAATTTTTCCCTACACCTAACAACAGCAACAACACAAAAAGCATGATTGTGGTCCAATAATACCCTTTATAAATATAGACAGACAGTGCTGGACTAGGTCAGGGGGACCTAGTCTGGACTAGGTCAAGGGACCACCATTTTTGACATATGACTGCCACTTGCTATAAAGAGGGAATCATGTTTTACAACATAAAGAAGATCAGCCTGAAACCAAAAAGGTAAAAAGAAATATGACCTCAGGACAAGATAAGGAAATAAGAGGAATAACTGTCCCCTTAGTGGATATGTACTTATAGACCCGCAAAGCCCTAACCCTTGGGGTAGTTGCTCACAGACTTTCACTTCTAGCCTGTGCTTTCTGACTTCCAACTCAGAAAGTATAAGTTTCCCGCTCCCTCCTTTCTCCATTTCCCTCCTCTGGGCTGAGCTTACTTGACCTACTGCTCATGGCACTATAACTCTTTCTGATTCTAAAAACTGTCCTCAAGTTCCCTTATGTATCTATTTTAAAATTTCTTTATCAACATGATGAAGACTCTGGAAAAAGGACTCTGTTTCCTATGGTGTCAGCCCTGTTACTGTAGAATACAGATCTTTAAGCTGTAATTGGCAACTATGGGAATTTGCTATGATTGTTATTATTGCTGTTGCTACTGCTACATATCATCCTAAAAGAAGGAAAATTATCAGTGTGGATTAATTTTTTCTGCTAGGTGAATTTTTACTCTTGGACTCAATTAGGTTCTTTCTAACAAAGTTTTCACATAAACATATTTTCAAACAAACAAAAAATTATTTCCACTTTTTGATCTTCACATTTTCTTGACTCATGATTTATTTTATTCCTCTTAACATTTAGTCCTTCTATTTTATGGAGCTGGAATACCACCCAGTGGGGTATCATAATTTAACTTATACTTTGACAGATCTTACATCATTCTAGCCTTTTAAAAATATTTCTTTGATTACTGTTGTTTCTTCTTCCTAATTTCCTCTTATTCCTGTATTTTCTTTTGCTCAATTCAATACTTGAAGTAGTCAGCCAATTAAAATGTCAAGCTGTCAGAGTTGATTTCCTCTAGCAGGCATATTCTGCCAAGTTTCCTTATATTCAAAAAATTACTAACAATTTTTCTTTGCATGTACAGTATTCACTTTGTGATCAAGTATGGGTTTATCTGGATGAAGTATAATCTACTGGAATCCTTATTTTAGAATACCCTGAGATGCTGTATTTCTGTGGTAATATAATAATCATGCCATGGTAAATACATTTATCAAAGGACCAGACTCTTATTCCCAATCAATAAAACTTTTCTTTTTAGTGAAGCCTTAGTTCAGAATGTTAATGCTTAATTTGACTTTTATAATAAAAAACATAAAGTACAAATATTTTTATAAGAAATACTATCATAGAAGTTATTGTTGTTGTTGTTGTTTTTCAGTGCCGTTGAGTTGGTATCTGACTCATAGTGACCCTACATACAACAGGCAAAACACTATTGTCACTGCTTCTGTGCTGTTCATAGGGTTTTCAATGGAGGATTGCTTTTGGGAGTGGATTGCCGGGTCCTTCTCCCAGAAAAGTTACAAGCTCTTGAAAATAAATGCCTGATGATCATCAAATTTATATTCATCATAGGTAAAGTGCTTTGGAGTCATGAGAAAGTTTCATTGTATTCATTCAATTATTCATTGGTGATTTAGCAGGAATTCCCTGCTCTCAGGTCATTTCTATCTTTATATAAACAATAAAAGGCAGCAAAATAATAAATAATAACTGTATAATAAGTAAAATGTGTAGTGGGCCAAATAGTCATAAGAAACAGGGAGAAATCTAAACCATGGGAGGGGAAATATGAGGTTTTGTCAGTGGAACTCGAGGATAATGGTACTTTACAAATTAAATACATTGTTTATTGAGAAAGTGAAGCTTCAGTAAAGACACAGAGATAGTAAGGAAGGATTCTTGAAAGTATCTGTGGAAATAGTATGCCAGGCAGAGAAATGAACAAGTGAAACAGCCCAGTAGTGGGAGTATGTATCTAGCAAACAAAACAAAACAAAAAACAACAACAACAAAAACAACAACAACAAAAAAGAAGATGAAATTGAGTAGATAATCCTGCCCACATAAGGTAATTACTTATGTATCATTGGAAGAACTTTGGGTTTAACTCCCACAGGTGTGTTTGAACCCACAGGTAGGCAAGTGCTCTACCACTGAGCTGCACCTACTACCCTTTATTTATTTTTTATTTTGAAGCAGGGTCTGGCTAAATTGCACAAGCTGCCTCTAGCCTTGAATTTGCAATTCTCCTGCCTCTGTAGTCTCTGGGATTACAGGCTCCCAGCAGGTTTGGGTTTAGATCAATTGGTATTGTGTCTATTCTGTGTGCTCCAGGGAATGGGGAAAAGGACTTGGCAGCCCACTTCCAAAACAATCCTGAAACAATTAGCCAGTGAAACCCCTATAAATAGCAGAGAAGCATTGACATGGTGCTGCCAGGCCTGGCACAATGTCCAGGAGTGTTTCGTTTTTTTGTGCATGTAGGATCATTGAGTTGTGGGACCTGACTGGATGGCACCTAAGGATGAAAACAAGCAGATTTCTTAATGAGAAATAAAGGCATATGTCTCTTAAATGAGACATAAAGGCATTGCTGGCTACTGAAGAGGAAGTGCATGGTTTAACATTATTTGTTTAAAAATTTTAAGCACACACACATACACACACATACAAAAAAAGAATATATGAGTGGTATGTGCTGTATTCTCCCACACATCTGTCAGTTTGCTGCACTGTGGGGGCTTGTGTGTTGCTATGAGGCTGAGAGCTCTGCCACTGTAACCTCGGACATGAGCAACGTTACCCATGGTGGACAGGTTTTCAGCTGAGCTTCCAGACTAAGACAGACTAGGGAGTAGGAACTGGTGAGCCACTCCCAAAACAACTAGCCATTGAAAACCCTATGGATAGCAAAGAAACACTGTCAGATATAGTGCCAGAAAAGGAGGCCCCCAGGTTGGAAGGCACTCAAAAGACTACTGGGGAAGAGTTGTCTCCTCCAAGTAGATTCTACTGTGATGACGGAAATGGAGTAAAACCCCAGGGTGCTCAACTTGCTAATGTGGCAAGCCTCAAAATGAGGAGAAACAACTGTAAACATCTACTAATAATTGGAATATGGAATGTACATAGTATGAATCTAGGCAAATTAGAAATTGTTAAAAGAGAAATGGAGCGCATAAACATTGACATCCTAGGCATCAGTGAGCTACAATGAACCGGCATATGCCATTTTGAGTCAGACAATCATATGGTCTACTAGGCTGGGAATGATAAACTAAAGAGAAATGGGGTTGCATTCATCATCAAAAAAGACATTTCAAGATCTGTCATGCAATACAATGTTGTCAGTGATAGAATACTATCCATATGCCTACAAGGAATGCCAGTTAATATGAATATTATTCAAATTTATGCACTCACCACTAAGGCCACAAATGAAGAAAGGGAAGACTTCTATCAGCTTCTGCAATCTGAAATAGATCAAACATGCCATCAAGACATACTGATAATCACTGGTGACTGGAATGCGAAGGTTGGAAACAAAGAAGAAGGCCCAGTAGTTGGAAAATATTGTCGTGGTGACAGAAACAAAGCTGGAGATCCCATGATAGAATTTTGTCAGAACAATGACCTTTTCATTACAAATACAATTTTTCAACATCATAAAGGGAGACTATACACATGAACTTCACCAGATGGAACATACAGGAATCAAATTGACTACATACATGGAAAGAGACGATGGAAAAGCTCTATACAAAATGTCAAAACAAGACCAGGAGCTGACTGTGGATCACACCATCAACTTCTCATATGCAAGTTCAAACTGAAGCTGAAGAAAATTAGAACAAGTATACGAGAGCCACGGTATGACCTTGAGTATATCCCACCTGAGTTCAGAGACTACCTCAAAAATAGGTTTAATGCATTAGACACAAATGATAGGAGACCAGAAGAGTTGTGGTGTGACATAAAAGTTATCATTCAAGAAGGAAGCAAAAAATTCTTAAAAAGACAAGAAAAAAAGAAAAGAACAAATTACATGTCAAAAGAGACACTGGACCTTGCCCTCGAACTTCAAGCAGTTAAAGCAAAAGGAAGACATGATGAAGTTAAGGAACTAAACAGAAGATTTCAGAAGGAAGCTCGAGAAGACAAAAACAAATATTATAACCACATGTGCAAGGAGCTGGAGGCAGAAAATCAAAAGGGAAGAATGCGCCCTGTGTTTCTCCAGCTTAAGGAAGTGAAGAAAAAATTCAAGCCTTGAGTGGCAGTAGTGAAAGATTCTACAGGGAAAATATTCAATGATGCAGGAAACATCAAAAGAAGATGGGAAGAATACACAGAGTCATTATGCAAAAAAGAATTGGTAGATGACCAGCCATTCCAAGACGTTGCATATGAAAAGGAACCAATGGTGTTGAAGGATGAAGTGGAAGCTGCCTTGAAAGAAATGGTGAAACACAAGGCTCCAGGAATTGATGGGATACCAATAGAGATGTTTCAACAAACAGATGCAGCACTGGAGGTGTTAACATGTTTATGCCAACATATTTGGAAAACAGCTACTTGGCCAACTGACTGGAAGAGATCCATATTTGTGCCTATTCCCAAAAAAGGGGATCCAACTGAATGTGCAAACTATCGGACAATATCATTAATATCACACACCAGCAAAATTCTACTAAAGATCATTCAGAAGCAACTGCAGCAGTGTATAGACAGGGAATTACCAGAAAATCAAGCGGGATTCAGAAGAGGGCGGGGAACCAGGGAAATCATTGCTGATGTCAGGTGGATATTAGTTGAAAGCAGAGAATATCAAAAGATGTATATCTATGTTTTATTGACTATGCAAAAGCATTTGATTGTGTGGACCATAACAAATTATGGATAACACTTCGGAAAATGGGAATACCAGAACACCTAATTGTGCTCATGAGAAATCTGTACATGAACAAGGAAGCAGTTGTTTGAATAGAACAAGGAAACACTGCGTGGTTTAAAGTTGAGAAAGGTGTGCATCAGGGCTCTATACTCTCACCCTATCTCTTCAATTTATACGCTGAGCAAATAATCCGAGAAGCTGGACTTTATGAGGAAGAGCGCGGCATCAAGATCAGAGGAAGACTCATTAACAACCTGCGCTATGCAGATGACACAACTCTGCTTACTGAAAGTGAAGAAGATTTAAAACATTTACTGATGAAGAGCAAAGACTGTAGCCTTCAATATGGGTTATGACTAAACATCAACAAAACAAAAATCCTTACGACTGGGTCAGCATGCAACTTCACAATAAATGGAGAAAAGATTGAGGTTGTCTAAGATTTTGCTTTGCTTGTCTCTATAATCAACACCTGTGGAAGCAGCAGTCAAGAAATCAAAAGACACATTGTTCTAGGTAAAGTTGTGGCAAAAGATCTCTTTAGAGTATTGAAAAGCAAAGATGTCACATTGAAGACAAAGGTGCGTCTGACTCATGCCATGGTACTTTCAGTGGCATCATATCGTTGTGAAAGCTGGACATTGAACAAGAGAGACAGAAAAAGAATTGATGCTTTTGAATTGTGGTGCTGCAGACGTCTATTGAATATACCATGGACTGCCAAAAGAACCAACAGATCTGTCCTAGAAGAAATACAACCAGAGTGCTCCTTGGAAGCAAAAATGGCCAGACTGCATCTTACATATTTCGGACATATAGTCAGGAGAGATCAATCCCTGGAGAAGGACATCATGTTTGGGAGAGTGGCAGGTCAATGCTAAAGAGGAAAACCTTCCACCAGATGGATTGACACAGTGTCTGCAACAATAGGCTTAAACATAAATAAGATCGTTTGCCTGGCACAGAATCGGGAAGTTTTTACATCTGCTGTACATATAGGGTCGCTATAAGTCAGACTTGACGCGACGGCACCTAACAACAACAACATGCTGTATTGTTCAACACTCATGAGAACATCCCCCATAGAAGTTTGGAGTTACATCAGTCATTGATTGCTCTTTGAATTTAGATCTCCTTTCTACTCCTAGAATAACCTTTATTTTGACTTTTATGATAATAATCTTGCTTAATAGTTATATAAATAAGAGTGTGTCTCGAAGATAATTAGTTTTACTTGCTCTGAAATTTATATAAATGAAAATCAAATATTCTATTGTTTTATGTCAATTTCTTTAACTCAACATTTTGTTTTTAAGATGCCTTCCTCTCTGATCACCATGTTGTAGTAAGCAGTTGTAATCTCTTATGTTCATTGATCTACAAAGTGCAATTTGTTTTTGTCTTTTCTGCTTTCCACACTAGGTGCCCAGAGCTGGGCTCCCAGTGCTGAGGTTACACAGGACATGTTTGAGTAAAAGTAAAGGATACATGCACCTGTACTCCTCTTCCTTTCTTCAGAATCCTCACCCTCCACTCATCTTTTCTCTCTCCAGCAACCACATTCACACCTCCCCCTTCTCCCTGGCCTGCCATCTTCTTTGCATATCCAAGGTACTTTTTGTTCTAAAAGGCTGCTTAACATTCCTGTTCGCTATGATTTTACCTTCTCCTGGGGAATAGAAATAACTTTATGCTGATTTACCCAGGGAACTCCAGTCTTTCCAAGTTTCTTTCCAGGTCTAACTAAACTTCTCCAGTTGCCTCAGTTTTCCCAAGTAATAATTCCTTAAAGATGCACTACTATCTTTTAATAAATCTTGTCTATAATCTATATTATGAATTCTGTTGTTATTGTTGTTAGGTGCCTTAGAGTCAGGTCCAATTTATCGGAACCCTATGTACAGCTTAAGAAACACTCACCAACACTGTGTCATGCTCAGCACTATGTCAGTGCTTCTCTGCTATTTATAGGGTTTTCAATGGCAGATTGATTTTTGGGAGTAGATTGCCACGTCCTTCTCTCTAGCCTGCAGCCCCTAGTATTCCCAGGCAGTCTCCTTCCCAAGGAATAACCAGGCCCACTCTACTTAGCTCCTAAGATTAGGCTGGGAGCAGATGCCAGGGTGCTATGGCTGCAAACTGTAACTTACAATAACTTCATGTCAGGTACAAATTCATTTATGCCTGCAGCCATAGCCCTGTGGCATCTGATCCCATCAGATCTCAAAAGTTAAGCATGGTCATACCTGGTTAGTACTTGGATGGGAGACCGCCTGGGAAAACCTACCAGCTGTAGGCTTGAGAGAAGGACCTGGCAACCCACTCCCAAATATCAATCAGCCATTGAAAACCCTATGAATAGCAGGTAAGCACTGACAATAGTGTTTTGCCTGTTGTACGTGGGGTCACTATGAATTGGACAGACTCAGTATCACCTAACAACAACAACATAAATTCATTTATACTCTTAATATAAGGACCTAGGTTTTGCTGCCAGATTCCTGAACCTGTGCTCCTCACATCTCCCTATTGACACTGACAAGAATGTTGTCTTTTTGAGTCTCCAGAAGATAATCTGCTTTCTTATTTAGGTTGTCAGCAGATTTTAGTTTCTCATGGCTGTGGGACTAAGGGTTCATTGCAGTTCCAGATTCTACTCACATTCTTTGCTCCATTTTCATAACCAGTTATGTTGAGTCCTTCCAGTCCTTAAAGTTCCCTGCCACTTATTCCAACATCTAATCTCTCTCTATTCTTCTGCCTTCCTCTTCCATTTTTATGGATTTGTGATTGGAATTGGCCTATCTAGGTGTTCTGGAACAATCTTCCTTTTTAAGATTTTTAGTCCTAATAACATCTCCAAGATCCATATTATCAGCTAATGTGACATCTTCATAGTTACCCGTAGTCAGAAGACAGACATTTCTAGGAAACCACAATTCTGTCACATCATCTACACTTTTATGTAATTTCCTAGTAAATCCAGAACTTGATTGAGTCAGATCTTCTACATTTTTTCTTCTTAGAAAAATCTTTCCTGTTCTTAAGTTTTAGAATAAGCTTGTGTAGTTTGACAAAATCTAAATGATCATTTTGATTAGGATTATATTGAATCTATAGATCAATCTCAGGATAATTTGTATTTTATATTCTTGAGACTTAGTAAAACACATTTTTTCTCCATAATTATTTATCATTTATGTTTTTAAAGACTTTCTTTAATTTCTCTGAATAAAGTTTTCTAGTTGCCTCTACAGAGATCATACTTTGCTAGATTTATTCCTAAAGTTTTCACATTTTTATTGTATTATAGAGTATGAATTTTTTTATAACAACAGTTTTTTAAACTCTGACTTTATACAGGAAATATGTATTCTGTCATTAAATATTATTGTGTATTCACTTTTAAAAAAGTCTTCCCTTCTCAGTCTATTCACATATAACTTTAACTAACCTGACTTTAGCCTGCAGCTGTACCATCCTAGCTTCCTATCCTGTCAGATCTTATTAGCTAAGCAGAATCAGGCCTGGTTTGTACTTGCATGGAAGACCATCTGGGAATACTGGGTGCATAGGCTTGGGAGTAGGACACAAAAGCTCACTCTCTAAACAATTAACAATTGAAAACTCTATGAATAATAGAGAAGAACTGACATTAGTGCTTGGCATGGCACAGTGTCGGGTAGTGTTTCATGTGCTGTCCATAGGGTGGTTATGAGTTGGACCTGACTCAACAGCACCTAATAACAACAAACTGACTTTGAGTGGTCTAATATATATATATATATATATATATATATATATATATATATATATATATATATATATATATATGGCTGATATAGGGCTGGGATTTAGCTCAGTGGGTACAGGGCTGCGCTGCAGTCTCTGAGGCCCTGAGTTCGATTCCTAGCACCACAAACATGGGAGAAGGGCCTGGCAATCCACTCCCAAGGCAATCCCAAAGCACTCAGCCATTGAAAACCCTTTGAGGGTCGCTATGAGTCGGATACCGACTCGACGGCACCTAACAACAACAACTATATATATATATATATATATATATATATATATATGGGGCTGGGATTTAGCTCAGTTGGGAGAGTGCTGTGCTGCAGTCTCTGAGGTCCTGAGTTCAATTCCCAGCATCGCAAAAATGGGAGAAGGGCCTGGCAATCCACTCCCAAGACAATCCCGAAACAGTCAGCCATTGAAAACCCCATGAGGGTCGCTATGAGTTGGACACGATTTGACGGTACCTAACAACAACAACAACAACCACTATATATATATATATATATATATATATATATATATATGTATATATATATATATATATTTGGCGTTAAGTTAATTACTCCATGTCATTGTCTTGCATGGGTATTTAACTAAATTGTTTCTCTAATTTCTTGAAGGGCTGGGATGTAGCTCTGTTGGTAGAGCACAGCTCTGCAGTCTCTGAGGTCCCGAGTTCAATTCCCAGCACTGCAAAAATGGGAGAAGGGCCTGGCAATCCACTCCCAAGGCAATCCCGAAACAATCAGCCATTGAAAACCCCATGAGGGTCGCTATGAGTTGGATACTGACTCGATGGCACCTAACAACAACAACAATTTCTTGAAATGAAGGATGCAGTATCTTCAGGGTGACTGCTGTGATAAGTTTATATACTAAAAGAATATAATTTAAGGCCCATAATTGAATGATTAAATTATCAGTAAGCATATAAATAATGAAAAATGTTACCTCAGTACCACCTGCCTCAAGGTAGGAAATAATTTAATTAAGTTATTAACTTAAAGTTTTAATTGACACTCTAATCTCTAATCATGTTTCTGTCTACAGCAGCTAATTTATCTTTTAAAATATTGACACTGTTCAAATACTTTGAAAATGCCCATGATAAACACAGTAAAATCTGATTTGTTAAATTTTTGATGAAATTGCTAAAAAATATATGGTCTTTACTAACCCCCTCAGTTCTCTTTCTTCAACTCGTGCCTATAGATCTCATGATACTCATAGTAACTCTATAAACTTGTAACAATCTGAGTAATTTGATATTTATACTTTTTTTTGTGGTACTGGGAGTTGAACCTAGGGCCTTGTGCTTGCATGCTGTGCAAGGGCTGTACCACTGAGCCTCCACTCCCAGCCCTTTTTTTTTTTTTTTTTTTTTTTACTTTTTGAGACAGGGTCTCTCTACATTATGCAGGCTGCCTCTGGTTTCAAACTTGCAATCCTCCTGCCTTTGCCTCTAGAGTCATTGGGATTACACGTGTGCGCCAAGCCACCCAGCCTTATAATTATGCTGTTTTAATTTCCTCAGGCTTCTCCACCAAAAGTCCTTAGACTGGGTAATTGATGAATAATGAAAACTTATTGCTCACTTCTGGAATCTGGAAAAGCCATAATGAAGGTAGCAGCACATTTCATGTCTGGTGTGGTCATAGTCTCTGTTCAGAAGATGGTACCTTGTGTCTTCACATAGGAGAAGGGGCAAGGGAGTGCCTTCAAGGCTCTCCTATAAGAGCACTAATCCCATTCATTACAGTAGTGTCCTCATGACTCAATCATTTCCCGAAGACCCATCTCATAATAGAGTTTCATTGGATCTTAGTTTCTGCATATGAATTTGAAAGGAGGTGGTGGCAACATTCAGATAACAGCATATGCCTTCTGCATATTATTTATTTTAGTTAGAATCATTTACCACATTTAGCAAAATGATAAATGTTTTCTAATGCCTTGAAAAGTGTAACTTCCATTATAAAGCCTCTATTCATCTCTAGAATCACAAACAGTCTCCTTTTGTATTTCCTATAAATCTAAATTTGCTTTCATTTATAAAAACCAGTAGGATTCTTCAGAGCTAAGGTTGTTTCCTTTTCAAATTTTTATTCTCTGGGAACAGAGTGCCTTATGTATATAAATTATTTATTGTTTATTTTTGAATACATTGTTGTTGTTGTTGTTGTTACTATTATTATTATCATTTTCAGTGTTAGAGGTTGAACCCGGGTGCTTGTGCATTGTAGGCAATGGTTTTACCACTTAGCTGCACCCCTATGCCTTTTTTTATGTTTTATTTTGAGACAGGGTCTTGCTAAACTGTGCAGGCTGACTCTGGCCGTGAACCGGCCATTCTTCTGCCTAAGCCTACCAAGTTCCTAAGATTACAGGCATGTACCACCTTGCCTGGAAAATATAGACATTACTTTGTATAAATCATATTCATTTATAAACTTCTTTGGTATGTTTAACTGAACTCAAGAAGGTAAAATGCCTGACTGTTTAATTTAGATTTCACTGTTCATAGTTATTATAGATGAGCCAGTCGCACATCAACTTCTAAATTATTCTCAATAAAACAAACTGTGCCTATATTCTCATTTCTTTGAACTTGAATTCTGTCAGATTTCAGAGCATAAAGAGGTTCAGAATCTGCCAGTTCTGGGACTTCTATGAAGCCTTAGTTTCTCTAAGGAGTATATCCATAATTTAGGTGGAGTTTATCTTTCCTCCAGGCCAAAAAATATACTGAACCAGTTTGAAGGGGTCAGCAAGAGGGAGAAGTGTTGCTATCCTAAATGTAATATTTGATGAGGAGTTTTAAATGTAAATTACTTCAACAATTTAAAGTGTTCTTCACTTACATTATTAAATGCAAGTCATAGCCCAGTGTGCTATCTTTCAAACTGAAGGGAGTGCATAGCTGAGATATAGCACTATGCACAAATAAAATAAAATAAAATAACATAAATTCCACAAAATCCAAGGAGAATACTGGTCTTACATCTTACAGATTAGTTAGAAAGATGGATGAATATGAATTTCTGAGTTTGAATATCTAAAACCATTTATAACCTTATGTCTTTTGCTCTCAAACATACAGCTCTTATCATGAAGGTACTTCTAATATTTTCTTTAACAAAAAATGTGCTTTGAGCAATTATATTAATAAAAGATTGATGTATTAAGTAGAATCACCAGATATAAAGATATAGAGAAGAATAAATTTCAAAAAGCCATTCAGTGACTTAGGGAAAATGCCTGAAAATACCTAGCAAAGTTACATAAGTTGCTGTTGTTAATTCTTTTGGAAGATAAGTAACAATTCTAGATTAAGATAACATATTTCTTTTTTAATTCTTCAGGAGATTTTATCACTCCAGTATTGGCTTGTTGATAAATGATTGAATAGGGTCAGATTTCACTTTTTCTTACATCTATTTTGGGCAATATTCCCAGGAAATTATATACATCTTTAGTTTAGAAATAGAGATCATCTAATTAATTATGTAAATCAGTCAAAAGTAAATATTTTGTAAATCATGTAAAAGTAAATATTTTGAATGTATTATATGTATCAGGCACCATTTTAAATGTTTGCAGTGAAACAGGAAACAAAATAGCAAAATAAATCTGATTACAGAGAGTCTGTGGTCTTAGGGTCTGGGGATGGAAATAGTATATTAAATAGGAAAAAATATATATTAAGTGGAAAAAATTGCTATGAAAAAAACCATCAGTGGAACAGATTAGGTGGGTTGATGGATATTAAGTGTGAAAATGTGTCGGTAAATTTGAGAATTTAGGGTAAGCATTGAGAAAGTAAGTTTGAGCCAAGACTTTCAGGATGTGATGCAATCGGTCATGTGGATTAATGTGGGAAGAGCCTAATCAGAGAAAGGGATATTACAGAGTTCACAACTTGGTATGTATAAACTGTTTGATGCAAAATATATTGTTTATACAATATGAAACTCTCTTGTAAATTTTTGCATCTTCAATTCACTTTTGAGAGTTTGAATACCAAGATATTTGCTTAGTATTGTACCTTTGTCAATTTCAATCTAACAACTAACCTTCAAGGTAGATGTTATTCCTGTTTAACAGATGACAAAATTATTCTTAGACAAATGAAAGATAGTTTAAAAAATCATAAGTAGTAGGTGGTAGGGCTTGGATTCCAGCAAATCTAAATCTTTGTGTTTATGTTTGTGTATGTATGTGTTTTTTAAATTACTTTTTATTATGCAAACTTTTTAAATGCAAAATCCCACAAACATAGCTTGCCTTTTAAACAATTGGTGGTAAAGTCTTACATGGAAAATTCAAACTGTGTATTCAATAGTTTTAAAATTCATTAATGAGGAACTAGTCAGTGGAATTTTATTCTAGTCATCTTAGATAATTGGAATTCAGAGCCCTGGCCTTTATTTCTTCTTTATCTACATGAAATGAAGTATAACATAATAATGAAACAAAAGCCAAATTTAGTTAGTTCTCTATGTATTTTATCTTTTTAAGCTAGGATAAATTATTAATACTTTTGATCACTTTTCTTATTTGGTAATAGACTTGAAATCAATTACCATGTCCTTTATTCTAACTGGCTACAGTTATAGAAAAAGTGAAATCTTTCCAATTTCTCAGTCATTTTTATAACATGTTAGACTGTAAGTTCTTTTAATGAAAGTCCCAATAGAAAGTCTATAAAAGTGTGATTTATATGATTATTCTTTGATTCTATTTTGTCTTTGTATTTTAACATAACTGAAGAAATATCTGATTCCTACTATGATGGATAGCTAATTAGTATCCATAAATTAAAAATTATTATCATAAACTGGGAAGAGTTGTGAACGCCTGTAATCTCAGTGACTCAGGAGGTGGAGGCAGGAAGATCACAAATTGGAGGTCAGAGGCAGACTATTTAACTTAGCAAGAACATGTCTCAAAATAAATAGTGAAAAAATTGGCCTGGAGGTGTAGCTCTGTGGTGAGAGGGCTTGCAAAAGAAAGTGTGAGGACCTGGGTTTAATCACTAAATATTGCAAAAACAAAACAAAACAAAAATTACCAGTTAAACTCAGAAAACAGCCATATTTCTATTACCGAGAGAATTATATTTTATTCTCTACAAATCTAACTGATATATTGTAACTATTTTTCTAGGGGACAATTTTTTCAATTTTATGGATGTCTTTGTATATGTAAACACAGAATCATGTAATATAAATTGGGTATTTTGGGGTTCTTCCATTGTGGAGATATGAAGG
>VMDO01008876.1:16133-80969 GCA_007922755.1 Pedetes capensis
AAAAGTAACTTTTCCTCTTAAAAATTATGGTTGAAATTATTTATAAACATTTTGATTGAAGTTATTTATAAACATTTTTCTTTTTCCCTTTCTTCTCCTCAAAAAAATATAGAAACTGATTATTTGACTATCAAATTTTGTAGTTACTTAAAGTCAATGATTCTTGAGTTCAGTCTTTCATCAGAGGTGTTTGATTAGTTGTTCCAATGCCCTTTAAATTCAGAATGACCCAATGTCATGGAACAGTTTTCTTCCACCTCTTCTCATGAGACTTGTGGTTTATATATATTATCTATAGTTTTGAATGGTTGGTAGCATCATCCACCATTTCCTCTATAAGTGTTTTGGAATATTTGGAATATTTCTAATATTTAGTTGGTTCTATATGTGTATATCTCACTCCCACTTGTATTATTCTTATTATGCACCTCATCTCTTTTTCTTTTCTTCTAAATTTTTAAAATAGCTTGTGTATCATTTCCTTCTCTTTCTTCAATCTATTGTCTATCCTAGTACCAATATAAATTTTCAAGAAGTAAATATGTTGATGTGAGGCTTATATTTCTTCCCTTGTATCATCTGAAAAATAAAATAAAATTATTGGATTTGCAGTCACAACTTTTCATTTTCTAAACTTTGAGTATTACCAATCATTATTTCCTGCAACTAGAAGACAAGCACTATGCAGTTGTATTTCTTAAATATGTTGCATTGCAATTACTTATTTAAATGTACTTTATATTCTATTTGACAATATTGGAAATTATTGACCACTCAAATTTTATTCTACTCACCTTTGGTTGCAGGTATCTTATTCTGTGGCTCATTCATTCTTGGTTTGTCCTGATAAGTCTAATTATTCTTTAAATATTGTGCTATATCTTGACTTTTGGGGGAAGGACGTGGCAACCCACTCCCAAGGCAATCCCGATACAATCAGGCATTGAAAACCCCATAAGGGTAGCTATGAGTCGGACTTGACTCGACAGCACCTAACAACAACAACATATCTTGACTTTACAAGAATTTTTAAAGATTACTGTAGTTTGGCTAGTCATTCAATAAAACAATATAAACAGTGATATGTGAATCAAAAGTGTTTGACTATCATTTCAGCACTACTCTTCCTAAGCCATGTGACTGTCTAACCCCCAAGTTCATTATCTGTAAAGTGAGAATAAAATTCACCACTGTCTCCTTTCAAGTTGTTGTGAGGATCATAAGCAATGGCTTTGAAAAAGATGGTTTGTATATGAAAAAGTTCAATAAAAACTCTATGTTAAAATTATGTGAAAATACTGAAGTTTATTTTACCTTCTCAGTAAATAAAGCAATATAAATTATAATAAATTACGTTGTAGGAAGAAAAGTTCCTGCTATATTGCACTTATAAAAACCATTTTTTTCCTTAGGGAGAAGAGAGTGTATGTGTGTGTGTGTGTGCCCATTGTGTCCATGTGGTTATTACTTACTATGACAGAGCATAGTTATAAGTTCTCTTGTATTCTCTTAAGGATTCAAGAAAACTATATTTTTCTTATTATTTGTATCCACAGGAAAAAAAATCCATGCATTTTTATGATCCCCTTATATCTTCAATATAAAATATATGACATAAACAATAAATTAAAGTTATATGAAGTGAAAATTTCAAAATTATAATATTGATCCTTTGAAAACAATTTCATTGAAAGTAGGGGCAAAGAGAGTAAATTATTATTCTTTGGACTACATTGGTAAGCTTCTAAATCTCAAAGATTCAAATAGTTTTTGCTTCTCATATACTCATTTCTTTTCAGCTTTATTACAAGGGAAGGAGACACACAGAGAGGATGATGTGGACATTGATGGATGTTTTAATCCAGGAAGCTAGTTTCCAAATATTGACTCTATCTTCCCAATTATCAACAGCGCTTTCCTTTCACCTTCAGTTCATTGCTTCCTTGTGAAAGGAAAACCAACATGTGATACTAGCCTTGCTTGTTGGGAGCCATAGGCCCGACATGAGCTAAGGCCATGCCTGCATAAATGGCTACGTGACAGATGTGACCATAGCGGGAAGCTCTGCTACCTGTGGAATGAGGAAACAACACATCAGAGGCTTTGCTGAACTTTGTTGTCTCTTTAGCTACTATATTAACATGAGTATAGATCTGAACTTTGTTCCTTGATTGTATCTTTAGGATTAATCTGTTACTGGAAAGCTAACTAAGTTGATTATAAACTTTATGACTGTTACAAAGTCCATTGCACTGCAGTTACCTTTGTGAGCTATTTTTAGTATCTCCTTGAGTCACTATATAAGCATGAGTATAGAGAATAAAGTTTAGCTCAAGACCATCAGTCTTGGCCTCTTCGTCTCCTTCATCCTCGGCTCTCCCCATCTCCCTGCTGGGCTCCGACACTTGCTTGTAGAAACTGACATGACCCAAGAAGTGTCGTCTGTGGAAAAGTTGACTGGCACAGTCACATATTTGATCTGCATTATAAAACAAAAAATTTCATTAAGATCTATCTGACTCTGAACCAAGTGTTTTTTATTTCACTAAACAGATATATTCCTGATGTATCCTCTAAAATTTATTTTGTACATTAGAACTCTATCTTTTATGTGAATTTTCAAATCACTTTACTCTTTCATTTTTTTTTTCTGTTTACCAAAGAGTATACTTGGGTAGATTAGGCAGCTAGAGAAGAAAAGAGGTAATCTCAGACTGAATTTCAATCATGATTCAAGAAATTTGTAATGATGGAATCCTCAGTCCAATATAATCACTATAAGACTTACTTTGGGGGTGGGATTTAGCTCAGTTGGTAGAGCACAGCTCTGCAGTCTCTGAGGTCCCGAGTTCAATTCCCAGCACTGCAAAAATGGGAGAAGGGCCTGGCAATCCACTCCCAAGGCAATCCCGAAACAATCAGCCATTGAAAACCTCATGAGGGTCGCTATGAGTTGGATACTGACTCGATGGCACCTAACAACAACAACAACAAGCCTTACTTTACATATACATAATATGAAGATGTTGATAAGCTTGAGCATGCTTGAGGACTTAGAATGATTACAAGTCATACAATGTACAAGATGGTGCTTCAAACACTGGCATACTTAATAAAATTCTGACATTTTATGGCACTTTAGGTTCAATGTTTGGATTTTAAAAAATAATAGGATATGATTTGAATAAGATTTATGCTTTTTGCTTATTTATTGATAACACTTTTACGCAGAAGTTTCTGGATGGAGTTATGATATGAGATAATCTCTGAAATATAGAAACATTTCTAATATTCAAATGTAAATGACAGAGTTGTGTGGGCTAGAGTTGCCTAGTTAGAAAAATATACCTGCAAATAACTTCTGCCGTTGTTGAATGCAGTCATTTCTGAAAAGAAGTCTTTGTTGTTGTTGTTGTTAGGTGCCTTCAAGTCAGTTTTGATTCATAGTGAACCTATGTACAACAGAAGGAAACACTCCCCCATATTGTGCCATGACTGGCTCTATGTCAATGCTTCTCTGATATTCATAGGGTTTTCAATGGCTGATTGTTTCAGGATTGTTTAAAGAGTTGGTTGCCAAGACCTCCTCCCATTTTTTGTGACCCTGGGGATCAAACTCATTGACTCAGAGAGTGCAGAGCTATCTCTACTAACTGAGCTAAACCCCACTTAAGAAAGCTATTAGTTGACAGATTATGATTATACATTCAAATCCTTTACATTCCTCTTAATTTATGCACATTTTAGTGAAGCTAAGTGCCACTTGCTTTTTACTGATTAGAATACATCAATTAATCTGCCATTCCATGTGCACAATTTTATAAAGCATTGGAAGGATTTTTGTTTTACCAACACTGTATCATTTACTTTTATTTTTGAGTACTTATTGATATAGCAGTATAGCATTTGAATGATCTGCAATGGGATATAGCCAGTCAAGCTAGTAAATATTTAACATCCAGTTTTTCAAGAAAAAGGAAACATACGCACATACAATAACACACACATACACAAATTTGCTTTGCATTGTTTGCTAATTTCTTTGGCATAAATATTCCTATACAAACTGATTTCTATCTCTAAGTATGATGACACTAAATTTGGGGCCAAAAAGAACTGTAGCACATCAGTAGTTACAACTATTGGCAAATCTGTTTGGCCAGCCAATCATGTACATTTCTGATCTAGCTTTGATTTCTCAATATATATCTAAGAAAAGTGTCAGAGAACTTGGAAATAGAAACAGTTGCTAAAAGATGAACAGAAATTGCAATAAACTTTAGTTACCAGATGACCCATGCAATAATTTCTCTTTATTAGATGAATTAATATGATGAACTCACACATCAACTTGTCTTGTCGTAAGCTTCCCATGTTAGAGATGTGTACTTTAATTTTGGATAGGCATTGCTTTATAGAACATGACCACTTCGAAATTTACTAGCCTCTACAATTGTATTTTCTCTTAAAAGTAGGCAAACCATACAAAGAGATAATTACAGATCATAACTATGTTCCACATTTATTTCACAAAAATTAATCAACTTTAGAAGAAAAAACTATTAATGCTGCATTACTGGATTTCAATGGCTCTATAATAGAGAAAATATAAAAAATAAAGTGAAATAAAAATAAAAATAAAAAATAAAGTGGAAAACATTAAAAATAAAGTACAATAAAAAATAAATGTTACTGTTAGCTGCCATTGAGTTGGGTCCAACTAAGGCCCCAAGGTAAAATTTGAATGATGTTCAGGAGAGTGCCCGTGAACAACTGAGGGAAGAACATTCCTTGATGAAAGAACAAAGTGCAAAAGTTGATGGCAAGAACCTCCAACAACAACCCTATGTATAAGAGAACTAAACACTCCTTGATTCTGTGCCAGTCACACAATCTTTATTATGTTTAAGTCCATTGTTTCAGTCACTGTGTCATTCTACATAGTTGAGGGTAGGGTTTGTTGTTGTTGTTGTTGTTGTTGTTGTTGTTGTTGTTGTTTTGTTTTTATTGTTGTTGTTCTTTGACTTGCCACTCTCCCAAACATGATATCCTTCTCCAGAGATTGACATGTCTAAAATACGTAAGATGTAACCTTGCTTCCAAGGAGCACTCTGGTTGTATTTCTTCTAGAATAAATCTGTTGATTCTTTTGGCAGTCCAGGGTATAGTCAGTATTTGTGTCTTGCACCATAATTCAGAAGCATTCATTCTTCTCCTGTCTCCCTTATTCAGTGTCCAGCTTTCACAACCTTATGTTGTGACTGAAAATACCATGGCATGAGACAGATGCATCTTCAATGTGACATCTTTACTTTTGAGCACATGAAAGAGGTCTTTTACAACAGTTTTTCCCATGCAAGGCATGTTTTGATTTCCTTGCTGCTTCCACAGTTGTAGATTATAGATCCAAATAAAGCATAATCTTAGACAACCTCAATCTTTTCTCCATTTATCATGAATTTGTGTACTGACCTAGTTTAAGAATTTTTGTTTTGCTGATGTTGAGGCACAATCCATACTGAAGACTGGGTTCTTTGATCTTCATCAGTAAATATTCCAAATCCTCTTCACATTCAGCAAGTTGAGTTGTGTCATCTGGAATAACACAGGTTGTTAATGAGTCTTCCTCTAAACATGAGGCTGCATTCATCTTTATAAAGTTCAGCTTCTCAGATTATTTGCTCAGCATAGAGATAGAAGAAGTATAGTGAAAGGCTACAGCCATGTTGCACATCTTTCTTGAATTTAAACCAAGCAGTGTTTCCTTGTTCTGTTTGAATGACTGCCTCTTGGTTCATGTACAGATTCCTCATGAATAAAATTAAGTGTTCTAATATTTCCATTCTTTGCAATATTATCCATAAATTTTTATGATCCACACAGTTAAATACCTTTGCATAGTCAATAAAACACAGACAGACATCTTTCCAGTATTCTCTGCTTTTGGTTAATATCCAACTGACATCAGCAATAATGTCCCTGGGTCCATACCCTTTCTGACTCTGGTTTGATTTTCTGGCAGTTTCCTGTGTATATACTGCTGCAGTCACTTTTGAATGATCTTTAGCAAAATTTTACTTGTGTGTGATATTAATGACATTTGATAATTTCCACATTCAATGGAATCCCCTTCCTTTGGAACAGGCAGAAATATGGATGTCTTTAAATCAGTTTATCATGTATATGTTTTGCAAATCTTTTGACATAAACAAGTGAGTACCTGTAGGGTTGCCTTTGTTGAAACATCTCAATTTGCCATACCATGAGTGCTTGCATGTTTCTGTGATGCTGAAAGCTATGCCACAGGTATTATAGAAACCAGCATGGTCACCCATGGTGGACAAGTTTCAGCTGAGCTTCCAGATTAAGACATACCAGGTAGAAGGACATGGCTAACCCACTCCCACAACAATTAGTCATTGAAAACACTATGAATAACAAAGAAAAAAATAAAAATAAATAAATTAAGTACTTACATGAAGGGCACGTTTAAGAGAAAATTTTAATAGTTACTTGAATTTGTCCCTTTTTGATCCCTCAGTGAAACAAGAGCAATTTGCCTTATTCTTTACAAAAAAAATAAGTCTTGATAATATTGACTTAATTGGTTTTAAATACTTTTTGCATCGATTATTATTTTGATAATTATAGATAAAAATAAATTTGAACAATGTAATAAATAACAAATATATGGTTCAGGCTGGTAATATGTAATATTTACTACTGTTTTCTATACATGTCCCAATATTGTATAAATATTGCCTTTTACAGTATATTTTATTCCTACAGTCTCTAAGTTGATGGCAAGAACCTCCAACAAATGTTACTTAAATGGACAACCTGGGCCTTAATCTTTAGTTCTCCCTCTCTCACTAAATTTTGCCAAATTTATTTCTATGTATTTTTATAATTAATTTAATTCAATATTTCCTCACAACGATGCTATTAAGACTTCAAATCATTGCTACACTTATAAAAGGGAATAGTTTTTATAATAACATCATTAGGTTATGATGATTAATTGGCTATATATAAAGAATATTTATCTATCTATCTTTCTATGTATGGATATATATTATATGTAGATATCTACCTATATCTACAAATATATCAGTGACTTAGAATAATATCTGACAAATAGTAAGTGCTTAATATATGTTACTAGTGATTATTATTATTATTATTATTATTATTATTAGTAGTAGTAGTAGTAGTAGTAGTATTTATTGAATTAATAGTAGTTATTGAGTGTCTTTTATGCATGACAAACCATTGCATGTCTTGGAGATACAACAGTGAGTCAAGCACTGGTACTTTCTGTAGTGAAAATTGCAATCGTTTGGTGAACACAAGAAATAAAATCATAGAGATTGTGCTTGGTGATGGTAAGTACTATGTAGAAAAATAAAGTAACAGGGTAAAGAATGGTGCTGTGTGGAATGGTAAAAAGGAGACACTATTTTTATAGGCTGTTTGATAAGGTAAAATTTGAATGATGTTCAGGAGAGTGCCCGTGGACAACTGAGGGAAGAACATTCCTTGATGAAAGAACAAAGTGCAAAAGTGTTGAGTATGTATTGTGTTTACGATTGATCACAGAGACCAGTGCTTCAGTAAACTGGGAAGTAGAGCTGGACAGGAAAAGAATGTAAGGCAAATTATGTAAGGCTTTCTTTTTATTTTTCTGTTTCAGGAATCTTTCTGTTTTCCTGTTTTTTTTTTGTTTTTTTTTTTTTTCTTGCCTCATTCAAGTTCAGAGTATACGAAGCCACTGGGCTTCTTTCTAAATTCTTTCTAAATTGCAATGTAACAGACAATGCTTCTTTGCTTCTTTTCCATCACTTACAGGGCACTTTACATAATACTCACGGGTGACCACCACATATCTTCTGATTATGTTTCAGGCACACACCTAGTCATACAGTGCCTTACAAGTTAGGCCTCCAAAACCACAAGTGGGAATGGTTTCTCCCAGGTGTACCATGTTTGCTTTATTAGCATTTATTGTCTCTTTTTTCTAGGATACATTTTCATTCTTCCTCAGTCTAAATACTCTTTACTCACTTACTGAAATTCAGCCCAACTGTTATTGCCTTTGGGAAGCAATTTCTAACCAACTCAGATTTGGAATAGCTATTCTTTCTTCATTTTCACATGATCTGTGCACATTTGTGATCCTTGCTTTTATCTTCCCCACTACAGTTGGTGCTACTCGAAATTCAGTAATGAAGTTTATCTCCAGGGTGAATCACAGCAATTGCCATATATGAGGCACTCAACCTTTAGTGGAGAAATAAGTAAGTAAAAAATCCTAAGAATGGTTACAGATGTTACCCACTGGATAAAATGTCTTCATAAATTTCCAATGTTTCAGAATTTTTATTGAGAAATGGAGATAATGTGCTCAGATTTTTCATTTCAGAATTTTAACTTTCTCTTCAGAGCTGAAAGAAAATGAGGCATTTGCCTACAACTATTAATTACCTTTGGTAATTTCAGCATACATGCACTCAATCTAGCTTTATGAAATGTTATCACACACAGTATTTCTTGGAATACTCCTTTTCACAAGGGCATATTCAGTGTTTAGGGATAAAGACTTTTCCTTTGTTGGAACTATCATATTAGAATTCAGTTCTTTCATTTTGAGTAGTAAAATCCTTAAAGCTTCATTGTAAAGTCTCTCTAATGATTTAAGGGGTGGAGACAACTGCTCATGGGTAAAAACAAAACAAAACAAACACTTTTTCCTGGTGAAATACACATTTTGATAACCTTGGCAAGGAAAGCTCAATTTTATTGTTGAGACAAAACAACCCATTCCTATTCATATGTTTTGCTTTTAACAGTGTTAGTTGCTGACCTCAGAAATACATCAATAGGTAGTAATTCAGTCAATAAAATTGCACCATTTGATAAAAAATATACAACTGGAAGACAAAAGATTTTCTTTAAGATTATTGTCCTCTGGGTTTCCCAAGTAATTCTCTGGAATTCTAGTACTCACATCAGTGAAGTATTTGAAACAACCCAATTTAAAGTCTAGGGCACAGCTTTCAATTTCTACTAATAATCTAATGCACTTTCAATCAACAGATAACACATGATTTTAATAAAGAAATATTTATTATAATCATAAAATTGTATATCAGGAAAATTGCCCTCACGTTAGTCTTTATTTCTTTGTGTTAGCTGGAATTGTATACCATAATTCTGACATATGGGGTTATCACATTAAATAAAAGCATAAACCATTTTCACTTCTTGAGTTTAAACGGAAAAAGCTTATTTCAAAAAGAAATGTGGGTGAATGCTTGTTAAATGGCTTTAAAAATACATCATTATCTTCCAGAGTTTGGTAAGGTCTCTGGAATGTCAAGTTCAGAGTTTATTTGTTTTATGTGCTTGAATAACTAGAAACACTGTGTACTAAACTTTTCAATGCTCAGTGATTATTTAGTATACTTAATGTTTCTCTCATTGTGTATAAATAAAGATCCTTTCTTCTGTAATTAGGGAAGTACAATTTTTTCCCATTTATGTTTCAAATTATTACAAAAGTACTTGTAGTTCCTTGTGTTTTGTGTAACTTATGGTGGCAATCATAATTTCATTTTATTACAGTATATTAATATAAATACTTATTAATATAAATAGAGTAGTAAATTATTAAAAAACTACATAAATAAGAAAAGGCAATTTAATATTGTTTCTGAAATTGGCCTGACAAAAAGTTAAGAAAATGATAAAAGTGATTCTTATTTATAACAAGTATCAGAGTATTAGGGAATTGTTTGATACTTTTTATATTAATGAGAAGAAATTTTCATCAATGAGCAAAATTTAAATTCAACAGTCTTTCAAGCCTATCATATATCCAGGTATGTGTGTTTGAATGCAAGCGTGAATAAATTACAATTCTTCCCTCTAATATAATCAGCAAGAAAGAGCATATTTTTATATTCATATAAAAATGGAAGGTAGTACACAGACTTGAAGAAGAGTACACACACATACACACACACACACAAACACTTGGTTTAGGTGGACTTGAAAGAAATAAGATCTGGTGGGGCAGTGATCATAGAAAGAGAGAAAAAAGATAATGAAATAGTACCTGCCATGAGAGGCAATATCTAGTTGAAAAGCAATCTCAAAATATGCTCAAAGCATATGGCTGATTTTTCTAGGAAAAGTCATGTGAAAGACTGATTTAGACATGAAGACATTGGACTCTGATTTCCATGATAAGTCATGTGTAACTTACTAAAGTCAAGGGAGAGTATATAAAGCTCTATGAACATTAATTTAATGAGATTTACTTTCTCTGACAATAGTATGTAGATTAGATTGTAACAGAATTCAAATAGTTCTTTACTGTTGGTAGACTAAATAGGTGGTACACACAAAGCCAAGCATATACTTCTGGGTGTTTATTATGTACTCCATAGAAATATAGGAATATTGTTGTTGTTGTTGTTGTTGTTAGGTGCCGTCGAGTCGGTATCCGACTCATAGAGACCCACATAGGGTTTTTAATGGCTGACTGTTTCAGGATTGCCTTGGGAGTGGATTGCCAGGTCCTTCTCCCATTTTTGCGGTGCTGGGAATTGAACTTGGGACCTCAGGGACTGCAGCGCAGCGCTCTACCTACTGAGCTAAATCCCAGCCCCATAGGAATATTAGAATGTATTTATTTAAATTTATCTAAATCATGAGGCAGTTTAGTTTTTACAGTTTAATACGCTGTTTATCAT
This sequence comes from Pedetes capensis, assembly GCA_007922755.1. Taxonomy (NCBI): domain Eukaryota; kingdom Metazoa; phylum Chordata; class Mammalia; order Rodentia; family Pedetidae; genus Pedetes; species Pedetes capensis. The sequence goes on from VMDO01008876.1 coordinate 26,891, forward strand.
TGAGATTCTTGCTCATTTTGTATGACATGTATTCTTGGGGAGGCTCAATTTCTACTGGACAGAGTGCTGGTCAGTGTTGCCTTCACTGCTGCATAAACTTTCACCTTATTTCAACATATTCTAACTATTATCAACATATTGGAAATATGATGTTATAACAAGCACAGTTAAATTGTGAAGTGTTATTATATTTTCACTAAGATAACTCATCACCATGAACAGCTGTATGTTCGTGCTGTTTGGTGCCATTGAGTCAAGCCCAGCTCATAGTGACCCTATGTACTACAAATGAAATACTCCTGGATACTGTGCCATGCCCAGCACTATTATCAGTGATTCTCAGCTATTTATAAGGTTTTCAATGGCTAATTGCTTGGAGAGTGGGTTGCCAGGTCTTTCTCCCAAACCTACAGCACCTAGTATTCCCATACATCCTCCCATCCAAGTACTAACTAGGCCTTATCCTGCTTAGCTTCTGAGATCAAATGAGATCAGACTCCAGAATGGTCTGGTTCTGTGTAGCCCAAATTTTACTATCTCTACATAGTCCACATACTATCTTGTCCTATAGGATTCAATGGGAAAAAATGACCCAGATATAGGGTAAGGGCCACTCACCCCGGAGGATAGGGGTTGGTCCTCCAAGTAGGCTAGACGAGTTCCTGGGAACTGGCCATATTTGGGGTACTATCTTTCCCCCTGGGAATTCAGCATGTTCATAAGGTATTTAGAAATGTAATATGTGCCTATATTAGCAAGAAAGAATGATTAGAAATGGTCTTATATGGTCATAAAACAGACGAAGTGATGAAACATTCAGTCTAAATAAAATATATCTATTAAAATGATATAATACAAAGAGCAAAATATATAAGCTAGTAGAAGAAAATTAAGTAAAAGCTAAAATGATGGAAAATGAATTAAAACTTAGAGAAGTTGAAAATGAAGATATGGATGGAAAAATTTGTTTAGTGCAGAGTAACTATAAGAAAGATGACAAGTATCAATTAGAATAGAATTCAACAAGAGTATTATCAGTGGTAAAAATATTTCATTATATTAAAAAATCTGACTATATTAAGAGTATTTGTCTTTAATGTTAGAATGGCAGATTATAGATGAAGGAAGAATTTGTTTCTTTTGCCTCTAGCCTTTTGTTTAATAAAAAATCTGTTCTCTTCTCTTTCCTTGTCCTCCCATTTCTCTTCTTGCCTTGAGATGCCTGGGTGAGCAGCCTCTGTGGTGGAAGATATAGAATGGAAGATACAGAAATGGGAGAGTGAGGACTCCCTGACTAAATAAGCCATCAGGCTGAGTCAGTGAGCAAAGTCAGCAAGGCCAGTATTGAGTTATTTTGATAATTTTATGTTTGTGATTACTCAGATGATCTACAACACAGGCTTAGAAGTGGTTTTATAGTGAAATGACAATATTTTCAAGAAAAAAATGTGGAACAACTGGATATCCACTTAGAGAAAGAAAAGATAAATAAACCTTGACCTCTCATTCACACCTTTCACTAAAATTAATTTGAGATGTGAAATTTATGTGTAATGTATCTAAGTATGAAGCTAAATTTGTCAAACTTCCAGAAGAAAATAAATGAGAAAATCTTTCTGACTTTAAGGTAAGTAATGATTTCTTAGATAGGACAAACCAAGCACTTACTATAAAAGAAAAATGATAAATAGAAACTTATTAAAATAGAGTACTTCTGTTTAAAAGACACTTCATTAAGGAAATTAAAAGTCAAGTTACAAACTGAATGAAAATATTAACAATACATATATGACAGAGAGGTTGTGAGAAAATATATAAACAATGTCTATAAATCAATTAAAAATAGCACTTTAAATATGAGAACCAGATGCCAAGGTACATACCTATAATCCCAGCTACTCAGGAAGTTAAGGTAGAAGGATCACGTATTCAAGGCCAGAGGCAGCCTGAGAAAATTAGTAAGACCCTTTTTCAAAATAAAAAACAAACAAGGGGTTGGGGGTGTTAATCAGTGATAGAGTACTTGACTAATATGCTTGAGGGCCCAGGTTCAACTACCCCATATTGTAAGCAAATAAATAAATAAATTAGAGCCAGACTTGTACAGAATTTCATCAAAGGAGTTACACCAATGTCCAAGAAGTATATAACATTCAATACTATCAGCATGAAATAGCAAAATAAAAAATGTCAAATCCCAAAACACCAGCGTTTCATAGCCAATAAAATGACTAAATACCAAAAACTCCTAGCATTAAATATTAGTTTGGATGAGGAACAACTGGACTTCTGCATTGCTGATGACAAGCTGAAATTGTGTAATGACTTAGGAAAACTGGCTACTCTTTGGCAGTTTCATTACTAGTTATTCACTAAAGAGAAATGAATGTGTATGTCCACAAAAAAGACTTACATGAGATTGTTCATATCAAATTTACTTGTAACAGGCTAAATCAAACTTGAAACAATACAAATGTTCATCAGTAAGTGACTGAAAAAAACAGGCTGAAGTCAATGCATGTTATGTTATGTTATGTTAGGTGCCGTCGAGTCGAGTCCGACTCATAGTGACCCTATGTACAGCAGATTGAAACACTTGCCGATTCTGTGCCAGGCAAACAATCTTATTTATGTTTAAGCCCATTGTTGCGGACACTGTGTCAATCCATCTGGTGGAGGGTTTTCCTCTTTTGCGTTGACCTGCCACTCTTCCAAACATGATGTCCTTCTCCAGGGATTGTTCTCTCCTGACTACATGTCTGAAGTCAATGCACATCATAGCAAAAATGAGCAAAATGACATGCTATAACAACATGAACAAAACTTTAAAAAATTACATAAAGCAGAAAGCCACAAAAATGTAAATACTGTTTGATTCCATATATTATGTTTAGGACAGGCACCAGAATTTGGTGGGAAAAGTCAGATTTGAGGATGTCTGCTATGTGTGTGAAAGACAGGGTAGGGCACATGCAAGGTGGGACTGACTCTACAGGGAAATGAGGGAGGAAAATGGAAATGCATCTTGATTGTCATGGTGTTTATAGGATTCTGTCAAATCTTTAAAGTTAAAACATGTGTACCTACATCTATAATTGATATATGTATCTGCAGTTATAGCACCCTGGCATTTGATCCCACTTTATCTTAGAAGCTAAGCAAGGTTGACCTTGTTAGTACTTGGATGGGAGACAGCATAAAACTACTAAGTGCTGCAGGCTAGGGAGAAGGACCATGGGGCAACCTAGTCTTGAAATAATCTGGCATTGTAAAACCAATAAATAGCAGGGAAGCACTGACAATAGTGCTGGACATCACACAGGGTTGGGCAGTTTTTCATTCTATTGTACATAGGGATGCTGTAAGTCAGACACCACTTGAAAACACCTAACAAAACAATCATAACAAAATTGACAAAATTGCAGAAAGAGACAGAGAAAGTATACAGGAAAGTATAGCACAACCTTTCTGATTTATAAAATTTACTATTTTGAACATTTAAATTCTAATATGATTATTATTGTAAAAAAGTTTTTGTGCAATTGACCCAGAGAATTTAAATGTTTCAGCTACCACCTTTTGTCGTCAATTTCTCTTAAAGGAAACATATTTCATTTTTGTGAAAAAGGCTAGTTAGCATTTTTTCTTATCACTAAATGTAGATATCTATTCTACTTTTGGTTATTCATTCAACAATATTAATTGGACACAAAACATTATATAGATAAAACAGTGCTGGGGTTTAACTCAGTTAGTATAATGCTGTACTGCACTCCCTGAGGTCCTGGGTTCTATCCCCAGCAGTGCAAAAATGGAAGAAGGACCTGGCACCCCACTCCTGAAACAATCATCCATTGAAAACCCTATGAATAGCAGAGAAGCACTGACATAGTGCTGGGAACGGCACAGTGTCAGTGAACGTTTTGTTCTGTTGTATATATGGTCACTATGAGTCAGATGTGACAGGACAACACCTAACAACAATAGATAAAACAATAAATGAAGTGAAGCTCTTTTACTGCCTTTATGGAACTCATACTATAGTGAATGGGGACAGAAAATAATTAATAACAAAAACATGTGCAGCATTTCAACTGTGGTAAGTCACTGTCATGGTTCGGTGCCAATGATGATAGAAAATTTGACCAAGACAAGACAAAAGGACATTACAATTGTAATTCCGAGCTGAGGGCTTAAATATGTAAGACTCAACTAAATATTAAAGGGTGAAATGGATATTCTATACTACGGGAATGCAAGTATAAATGTCCTATAGTCGAGGGACTATGATTTATTTGATGGAATTCAAGAATGATTGTGCAGAAAAAATCATAGAAGGAACTTGATGCAAGATAAATTTGAAGGGTTGATAAGAGCTGACCAGAGTGTCTTTGGAGGCCCCATTAAGTAGGCTATCTCTCTTTATATTATGAGGGTTGGTGAGGTAACAAAACAAAGATCCAAGGAGTGTATTTTACAAGACAGTATCTGCTACTTTAGCAAATCACAAGTACTACTATGAGAACTGTTTGGAAGGGAATAAGTGTAGATACAAATAGAATGTGTAGAAATCTGTTGAGTAGCATAACTGAGAGTTGATGTGAGATGGCTATGGAAATGGTGGTGGAGGTGCAGGTAGAGCAATTTGAAGGAATTACAGTTTTTCCAGGAAGAATATTGACCATATTTGGTGATGAATTATATATTCAAATAGTAGGCTTAGGCAAGAGAGACTGAAGTACTGAGAATGATTCCCTGACTAGCCATTTTATTATATGGATGAGGAATCCATTTATCGAATTATAGATTATGGAAACCTAGTTGATATCTTTTTGTTCATTGGTATGATGAAAAGGGAAAATAGCATATCCTATATTGGTACTGAATTGTCTTTGATATCTATAATTCAGAGTCAATTAACTATAAATGCTCCTCAACTTATAATGGAACTATCTCCTGTTAAACCCATCATTAAGTTGAAAGTATTTTAAGTCAAAATGCATATAATACACCTAAACATGATAGATTATCCTAGCATATCTTAAACAGACTCCAAACAATTACACTAGTCTGCAATTGGGCAAAATCATCTAATACAAAGCCTATGGTATAATTAACTGTTAAATATATCACAATTTATTATGTACAATACACTACAGAGTATGGTGCCCTTTGTTCACTGTTGTGATCATGTGGCTGGTTGGGAGCTGAGGCTTGCTGTTGCTGCCTACCATGATCAAAGAGTATTGGACATCATATTGCTAGTCCAGGGAAAAATCAAGATCAAAATTCAAAGTATATTTTCTACTGAATACTTATTTCTTTCATACCATCACAAAGTTGAAAAATTCTAAGTCAAACTTTTCATTAAGTTGGGGACTTTCTGTATTTGAAGACTGAGATTTGTGAAGCATCTTTGGCTGGAGAAGGACATGTATGACCCAGAATGTTGGAATTCCCAGGGGACTAGATAGTACCCCAAAACATGGCTAGTCCCTGGAGTTCATCTAGCCCACTTGGAGGAATCCTATGGGGCAAGATAGCAACTGGTCACCTTTCCCATACATCCAGGTATTCTCACTCTTCTCCCCACCCATCCAGTGGGCCAAGAAGCCACGCAAGATATGGTAGTGTCTAAAGCCCCCCCTGGTGCCTGATTGGTCATTTCTGATCCAACCCTGTTCCCCTGATTGGTGGCTATCAGGCCATGTAAAATCCAGAGCTCAGACTTCAGCAACCATTCTGAACATCATCCAAGAGAAGCTCACCAGGTCTATGTGATTCCTTAAGGGCCCAAGGTCCATTATCTACTCATCTGTCTATCCCAGCCTTCAGCCTTCCTCCAACCTGCCTTCATCATACTTCAAACTGTCTGCCACCTCTATCCGACCCCGACTTCTCCAATGCCAGATATCCTACATGGACCACGAGCTTCCAGAGGCAAGACTCTGAGGGGCAAGCCTCTGAAAGTTAAATGCAGGGCCCCTAAAGTGGTGAAGGCTGTAAGCCAGAAGAGCAATGATACCCAGGAGTCTCTGCCCCAGAGGCAGAGACAGCAGCTGAGTGCTTCCCTTCCCCAACTCCCTTTTCCCCTCTCCCTAATCCTCCATTCCTTTTCCCTCTTTTGTGAATTAACCCCTGTCCTTCTATCCTGTGTGTGACACTCTGTTCTCTGGCCAAAGCCTCACCACTGGGTGCAGTGTCAGGGCACCTACCTCTTGCTTCCACCCACAACACAGAGAGAGAGAAACCCCAGAAAGAACTGGACACCATAGTATGGTTTATAATTGAAAAATGGTTTCTCCTAGGAAAGGTATGGATTATGACTATAAAATGAAATGAATGGCATTCAATTTTTGATATCTATATTGAAGGAATGAGTTTACCAGGTTGACTAGGAGTCTATGTAGAAACACACAGAATACTCTTTCAAAGGAACCAAGGAAATCTCCCCGACCTGCTTCCTCTTTTTGGTCATAGCTATGATCAGTGAAAGGTTCTGAGCTTCACTCATTGAAGGATTAAATTTTATCATTTAATTGCAGTTAAAAATAATTGAAGAGGCTTTCTGACTTAATCTAGACCCTGCCTTACTTGTGGATATATGAGTTAATTCAGTGTTTAAATAAATTCCTTTCACTGTCAAAGATACTTTGAATTGAGTTAGCATATTTTCATCAATGACATCTTGAGCAACATATTTCTAATTAATAGGAGTACTGTTGGCTGTTGAAATTGTGCTAGTTTATGTAGATCAAAACAATATATTCTACTTTTATTCAAAATGCCTGCAAAAAGTTACTTTTTCTTTTAGAGAAAACAGATATCTTCTATAATCATGAATTTACCAACTAAAGAAAATGGTGACAGAAATACTACATGATTTATGTTGCTGGACTCACTACGTACAACAAGTGAGACACTATTGTCATGTTCCTCTGCTATTCATGGTGTTTTCAGTGGCTGATTGTTTTTTGGGAGTGGGGTGCTTCTGCCAAGCCTACAGCATCTGTTGTTCCCAGGTGGTCTCCCATCCAAGCACAAACCAGGCCTGACCTGCTTAGCTTCTGAGATCTGGAGGAATTGGATGCCACAGTGGTACAGCTGCAGGCCACATGATTTATAGTAAATAGGAAATCAAAGATTTCTTAACTGTGTTTTTTCTGTGTTTATCATTCTAACAGTAATACCATATGTACAAAACATTTATTAATACCTGTGAACAGAAACATGGTTGCAAGCTGAGACCCCACCCTTTTTGTTGTTATGTGCCTTGGAATCCGGTCTGACTCATAGGGAGCCTATGTACAACAGATGGAACACTATCCAACATTATGCCATGCCCAGCATTACTGTCAGTGCTTCTCTGCTACTCACAAAGTTTTCAATGACTGATTATTTTGGGGAGTGGGTTGCCAGATCCTTCTCCCAAGCCTGCAGCATTCAGTATTCCCAGGCAGTCTCCCATCCAAGTACTAACCAGGCTCAGCCCTGCTTAGCTTCCAAGATATGATGGAAAGGAACAGATTATATAGAAATAACAGGAATTCAAGGAGTAAGACTTATTTGTAATGATAATTACAATTCATACAATAAAAATGCAGATAGTCATAGGAAAGCCATTTTCAGTTGGAGGTATATGTATAAACAAGCAAGTATAAATCCAGTGTCTAAAAATGTATAAGCAGAATTAATCAAAGAAATGGAAAATAATCAAGGTATTCAAATAATTAAAATATAATTCATTTGAAAAAGAAAATGCCAAAGACAATAAGTCATAAATCTTAGGAAACTTTACAGAAGTCTACCTTCATTCTGTGTAAGTATTAAAAATCTGTGCAATAAAATAATCCTTTAGTACATCTCTTTTCTTTCTTCTCTCTAGTTAAATTGAAATCTGGAAGCTTCAGAAAGAATACTGAGGCTATTAATCTATCTCTAAAATATTTATTTAGAGTTATTTCTGTAGATATATTCAGTAACATTTTGCTTTTCTTACCACAATGTTATTCTATTTATTTGATTACTCTACAAAAAGGAAAATATGACAAATTTTATAGGTCTCCAGGTCTCCTTTAATTTATTTTTGAAAATCTCAGTAAACCATCAACATCATTTCTAATATGGTTAGGGAACCAAGTAGGATTAATAAAAATATACAGGCCTTGAGTATGGAGAAAACTCAATAATATGCACCATCCGTTTGTTCAGTTATTCTTATCTTGACATGTTGAAGGTCTGATAAAGTAGATTTTCCATATAATTTCATATAAAATTGGTTTTAGTGTTGAAGTAGACAGACACACCTTTCAAGAAAACCATCTTATATGTTTGACAAATTTCATATAAAAGAAAGGATTTGTGCACTTCAGAAATTTGTAGGTTATTTCGTGTGCTTCTACTTGTTAAATTACTGAAATACTTCAAATAAGAATTGACACAAATTAAGTCAAGCTTATCAAGGTGGAGTACTAAGTAGTTTTTTCTATGATATATTAAAAGGCATTTAATCATAGGTGTTATATCAATTAAACACTGATAACAGTTTATAATCATTTCATGTTGTTGTTGTTACGTGCTGTCGAGTCATGTCTGACTAATAGTGACCCTCACAGGGTTTTCAATGGATGATTGTTTCAGGATTGCCTTGGGAGTGGATTGCCAGGTCCTTCTCCCATTTTTGGGGTACTGAGAATTGAACTCGGGACCTCAGAGGCTGCAGCGCAGTGCTCTACCAACTGAGCTAAATCCCAGCCCATGGAATGATTATGGGCTGGGATTTAGCTCAGCTGGTAGAGTGCTGCACTATAGTCTCTGAGGTCCCGAGTTTGATTCTCAGCACCCCAAAAATGGGAGAAGGACCTGGCAATCCACTCCCAAGGCAATCCCGAAACAGTCTGCCATTGAAAACCCTATGAGGGTCACTATGAGTCAGATACTGACTTGACGACACCTAACAACAACAACAATCATTTCATACTACTTCTGAAATATAGGTTATTTATCATTTTCACTCCTTTTTCTCAGTTGTTTCTAGGTCACACACACAGACACACACTCATCAATGAACAAGCTTAATACTTCTTATAATTTGCCTCGTCTTTTGACTTTTATAAATTGGTAGCATCTGTATGCGAAGTAGGAAAGTGAATGTAGAATTCAAGCCTACAGTGTTCCCTCAATACTTTTATTACTTTTGACACACTTCTGAGGCTGCCCAGTGAAGTATGGATGAGGTGCTTAGATTTTTGTCTGCTTATCTTGGTTGGTTCAATTTAACCACTTTCATCACCATTAACCCAGTAACAAACAAAATTATCCAGGAATGTTATAAGGAGCATTTTGAAACCAAGAGTTCTGTCAGCAATTTGCCGCAACACAGGATGGTGGAGTGGTATTTTCACTGAATGTTTGAAAGCAATTTCTGTCAGTATATGAGTATATGCATATTTACTAGGAGGCTACCATGCTTATAGACTTCATATATGCCTCATCTGAGCACTTAACTATCACAGTTTGAAGCATCCTTTAAGATCACGTTTTCTGGGAGTAGTGCTGCTTCTATGAACATGTGGATATAAATAACTATTATAATTTACGAGAAATTCATTTTATATGAAAGTGTTCACTTTTTTCTGACTGTAAGGGTGAATGATCCCCTAGGACTGTGATCAGACTCACAATATGATGTTCTTTCAGATATCACAATGGATGTCCTCTCTTACATGATGAAAACAGGAAATTCTTCCAGAACTAAGACTGGAATGTTTGAGAGAAAGAAGATTGCTTTTTTGTAATGCTAATTTTATAGCTATTTAATTTATTTGGTAATCTCTTCAGTATCAAAAACTTTTATAGAAAGTTGGGAAGTGAATCTAACTTCAAAAAATTTCAAATTAAGTCATTTCATCATAAAGCAGATGAATAAGGGATTTATGTGTGTTGTAACAGGAGTATTTTTTAAGCAAAATGATTATTTTAGGGTTCCCTAAATGGCAAGCTTATACCTGACAAGTGTTTCACAAAGGAAAAAGTTGGGGTATAACATTTAAATTAAAAAGATAAAAATTTAAAGTGATTGTTCTTGAAGTGAGTTCTTTAAGGCTACTTTTCTTAATAATCTTAAATAGCTTCATAACTCAGTAATCACTGTTTGAAAAGTAAAATCTCACTTTAATTTTTTAAAATATTAAGTCATCTTCAAATATTATAGTGTACATGAAAACAAAAATATAAAAATATAATAAAGAATTCTAGACTCCAAACCATTATTCTTTGCTTAGTTAGGTGAGGCTAGGGCTAGGATTTATCTCAGTTGGTAGAGCACTGCTCTACAGTCTTTGAGGTCCTGGGTTGGATTCCCAGCACTGCCAAAATGGGAGAAGGACATGGCAATCCACTCCCGGGGCAATCCTGACACAATCAGCCATTGAAAACCCTATAAGGGTCACTATGAGTCGGACATGACTTGATGGCACTTAACAAGGTAAGGCTATTAAATTAATAGTGGTAGAGGTAACATAGTTAAGATGAAATTTTCATAAAGATTTTGACAGTGCTTAATATTAGTGATTATATTGAATGGATAGTGTCAGAAAAGTCTCTGTTTCTAGAGATAGTGATAATTAGAACTATATTTGACTGGTAAATTCCATTGTTGTTAGGTGTCATCAAGTCGGGTCTGAGTCAGAATAACACTATGTACAATAGAACAAAATGCTACCCAACACTGTATCATGGACACAATCTTTTTATATTTAAGTGGATTATTGTAGCCACCATGTCCCTTCTCATTGTTAGTTGTGTCTCATCAGCAAATAGAGGTCTCAGGGGATTTACACCATTCCCATCATTAAGGACAACTCTACTTTGAGGAGACAATGTTTCCCCAATCATTTTTGGGTGTCTTCTATCCCAGAGGGCTCATTTTCTGGGACTATATGTGTGTAATATGAATCTAGGGAAGTTATAAATTCTCAAAAGGGAAATGGAGTGCGTAAATATAAACATTCTAGGCATCAGTGAGCTAAAATAGACTAGCATGGGCCTCCTTGATTCAGATAATCACAAGATATATTACACTAGGAATGACAGATGAAAGAGAAATGGGGTTGCATTCATCACCAAAAAAGAGATCTCAAGATCTGTCTTAAGGTACAATGCTTTCAGTGATAGAATAATATCCATAACCTAAAAGGAAGGCCAGTTAATATGACTGTTGTTCAAATTTATGCACCCACCACTAAAGCTACAAATGAAAATAGGGAATATTTTTACTAACTTCTGTGTAATTGAAAAAAATGGTGATGGTGATACAAAAGATACTGGAGATCGCATGATAGAATTTTGTCAGACCAAAGACTTTTTCATTGCAAATACTTGTGTTTGCCAATAAAAATGTTTACTATATATATGGAATTCATCAGATGGAATATACAGGAACCAAATGGACTACATTTGTGGAAAAAGATGAAGGAAAAGCTCAATATCAAATGTGAGCAGAAGACCAGGTGTGGATTGTGTATGAAACCATAAGCTGGTCATATGCAGGTTCAAATTGAAACTGAAGAAAATTAAAACAAATGCAAGAGAGCCAATGTATGACATTGAGTCTGAATTGACATCTGAATTCAGAGACCTCCTCAAGAACAAGTTTGATGCATTAAACACTAATCATCGAAGTCCAGAGGAGTTGGGGCATGACATGAAAGATGTTATTTATGAGAAAAAGTTTATTAAAATGACAGGAAAAAACAAAAGACCAAATTTCATGCCAAAAGAAACTCTGAAACATACTCTTGAACATTGAATAGCTAAAAGGAAAGGGAGACATGATGAAGTTAAGGAACTAAACAGAAAATTTCAAAAAGCAACTCACAAAGAGAAAAGCAAATATTAGAATGACATGGGCAGAGAGCTGGAGATAGAAAACCAAAGGGGAAGATCACTCTGTGTTTTCCAAGCTTAAAGAATTGAAGAGAAAATTCAAGCCTGGAATAGCAATGGGGAAGTATTCTACAGGGAAAATATTAAATGACATAAGAAACATCAAAGAAGATGGAAGGAATGTACAGAATCATTTTACCAAAAAGAACTGGTGGATGACCATCCACTTCAAGATGTTGCATATGATGAGGAACCAATGGTACTGAAGGAAGAAGTGGAAGTTGCCTTGAAGAAATTGGTGAAACACAAGGTTCCAGGGATTTCTGGAATAGCAATTGAGATATTTTCAGCACTGGCAGTACTCAAGAGATTTTGAAAACAGCCCTAGAAAACTGACAAGAATAGATCCATATTTGTGCCTATTCTGAAGGGAATCCAACTAAATGTGGAAATTACCAAATGATATCTTTAGTATCACCCACAAGTAAGATTTTGCTAAAGATCATGCAAATGCAATTTCAGCAGTATATATGCAGGGAACTGCCAGAAAATCAAGCCAGATTCTGAAGATGGTACTGAACCAGGGACATCATTGCTGATGTCAGATGGATATTAGCTAAAAGCAGAGGATACAAGAAGATGTCTATTTTTATTAAATATGCAAAGACATTTGACTCTGCGGATCACAGCAAATCATGGATAATAAAGAATGGGAATACAAGAGCACTTAATTGCACCTATGAGGAATCTATACATGGACCGGGATGCAGTCATTTGAACAGAACAAGGAAATACTGTCTGGTTTAAATTTGAGAAAGGTCTGTGTCAGGGCTATAATGTTTCATCGTACCTCTTCAATCTCTATGCTGACAAAATAATCTGAAAGGCTGGACTTTATAAAGAAGAACACAGCATCATGATTGGAGAAAATCATTAACAACCTGAGCTATGCAGTTGACACAACTCTGCTTGATGAAAATGAAGAGGGTTTGAAATATTTACTGATGAAGATCAAAGAGTACAGCCTACAGTAGGGATTGGACCTCAACATCATAAAAACAAAACCCCTTAAAACTGGGTCACTATGCAACTTCACAATAAATGGAGAAAAGATTGAGGTTATCTAAGATTTTGCTTTACTTAGTTCTACAATCAACACCCATGGAAGCAGCAGTCACGAAATCAAAAGATGCATTGCATTGGGAAAAGCTGTTGCAAAAGACTTATTTCAAGTGTTGAAAAGTAAAGATTTCACATTGACAGCAATGGTCCACCTGATTTATACCATGGTATTTTCAATCCCATCATATGATTGTGAAAGCTGGACATTGAATAAGGGAGACAGGATAAGAATTGATGCTTTTGAATTATTGTCATGGAGACAAATATTGAATATATCATGGACTGCCAAACGATGAATAGATCTGTCATAGAAGTGCATCCAAAATGCTCCTTGCAAGTAAGGATGGCTAGACTGACTCTTACATATTTTGGTCACGTTGTCAGGAGGTATCAATCCCCAGAAAAGGACATCATGTTTGGGAGAGTGTCAGATCAATGAAAAAACAGGAAGACTCTCAACTAGATGGATTGACACATTGTCTGCCAGAATGGGCTTAAACAGAAAAATGATTGTGTGCCTGGCACCGAAACAGGGTTTTGTTCTCTTGTACATATGGTTGCTATGAGTTGGACCCAACTAGATGGTACCTGACAACAACAACAACAACAAGGTTTGACAGTTCTACTCTGCTAATCATAAGTTTTCAATGGCTAATTGTTTTTGGAGTGGGTTCCCATGCATTTCTCCCTAGTCTGTCTTAATTTGGAAGCTAAGCTGAAACCTGCACACCATGTGTGGCCCTGCTGATATCTTAAATACTGGTGGCTTACCTCTCAGCATCATAAGGACACCCAAACCTTCACAGCACGACAAGCTAACAGACAAATGAGGAATTAATTCTGTAGTGAAATTAAATTTGAGGAGATGAGATAGTAAATGATGCCTGATACCTCATTATGGGCTTATTGGTTTCTAATGTGAGCTATCTTGAGTTTATTCTTTGTAGTACTATGTTTACAGCTGTCCAAATTTGAGGAATATGAATATCATGATTATATTTCAATATATTTATCAATATAAGTAACAGCTCTTCAGTTTAAAATAGTCTTTCTTGGAAAGTTCTGAGTCCCTAGCATTGGATGTAGGCTGTTTTCAGAAGAGATACAAAGGTACAAATGCCAAATGAATAATTAGAATAGATTTCCTTTCGAACCAGTTCCGATATTTAGGTGTTTTCTTTGCCTGGCTAAAAAAACCTTTTCTGAGTGAAGTGCCATTAGTCCTCACAGCAAAAACAATTAAATTATACAATATTTTATTTTAATTTTTCTTATTTTTCTGATTTACTTTTATTTACCTTTTTTATGTATAGTACTGGAGGTTGAACCTGGAGGCTCACACATAGTGGGCAAGTGTTCCACCACTGTGCTGCACATCAGCCCTTGTTTTCTAAATTTTTAAGTTTTGAGGTAGAGTCTTCCTAAATTATACTAGCTGCTTCTAGGCACTAACTGCAATGCTCTTCCTTAGCTTCAGGATTAGCTGGGACTACAGGCATGTGATATGGTACCAGGTTTAACTTTTTCTTTTTTCCTTTTCTTTTTCTATTCTGCTTTTCTTTTTCTTCTTTTTTCTCATCTTTTTCTCTTTTCTTTTCTTTTCTTTTTTTTTTTTTTTCTTTTCACAGTTCTGGAAGGTTGAAGCCAGGGTCTTGCACATACATACTTTGCAAGTATTCTACCACTGAATTACACACCCAGCAGCTGTTACTCAGGCTGCCTCTGACGTCAAAATTGTGATCCTCCTCCCTTATCCTCCCAAGCTGCCTATAACCCCAAATTGCTGGGATTATAGGTGTGAATCACCATTCTTGGCCAGGCTTAATATTTTGTATGATATTTTTTGATATTTTGTGTAGGCAATCATTTTGCTTCAGTGAAGGACAATAACTCTATTTCTATGATGTTATCATTACCTTTCCATAGTAAATAGCTATAATGGTCAGCACCAAAGTGGTATTAAAAGGAAAATATTCTTGACTTCCATCCATTAAATAGAATTTGAGGATCAAGGGTTTATGTTCAATCTGGTTCACAAGAATACTTGCATGTTCCTGATTTAATGTAGTCATTTTCCCTCAGTGATCATGAAGAGCTATGTAAACTGAAGTGTCACTAAAGTAATGTCATCTGCTACTTAGAAGACCATGTGGATTAGGGGGTGCTCGTTTCTATCAAGTAAAGGCATGAACTATGACATCTAAATGCAATGCTTCTTTATCTTACCATTAGTGGTAAAAAAGTAGTGATATAATCCCCCCAAATTGGTCTAAAATTTACCTTACAGGTTAAGCAAGATAATTCATTTTGTACTTGCAGGGAGAACATGAATTTAGAGAGTGAGCATAATTATCCAAAGCGTTATTAATGAATTATTCCCTTTTACCTAATATGAAACATGTTGTAATAATCAGATAAATAGCAAAGGAATAAGGAAACAAAATTATTTATAATCATTTTATTATAAGATGCATTGAATTTACTGTTTCAATTACAATTATACTAAGGATATATTTAACAAAATAAGCAGAAATAATTTGGATATATTTTACACATTATTTCTCCAATGGCCAATGATATAAAATATAGTCAGTCTGCATTATGTATTCAGGGAATTTGAGTCTGATAAGTCATTCTGAAAGTTACTATTCTGATCTTAGCCAAAGTAGTGGAGGTACAAAGACTATCTGAATCCATATAGAAAGTCACATGCTTTGTTAAATGATTTAGCATTGACAAAAGCTATACTGGACTATTATATTTAATACAATTAATATATTGTTTTATCTTCAAATATGTTGATTTAGCATTTAGATAAGGGAAGATTGATTTTTCTAAGACTTTTGTGGCAACAAATAGTTTTTCATATGTATATACACATATAACTATATATGTATGTGTATATATTCAACTGCACATTTGTACCTTATAATTATAATAAGAAACAATCTTGAATTATTAAGGATGAGGAAAGAACCAGGGAAGTCAGAAAATATAGCTGATGTGGGAATTTCCTGCAAAGGAAGTATAGAAACACAGAGAGAGAATTAATAGAACTTTCTAAATTTATAAAACAGGCCTTCAACCACAAAAAATTGAGTTCAGGTTCAGATTTGTGTTCAATAAATTAAAATTTACAGGGCTCAGTTTTGGTTTGGGATTGGGTTTAAATCCTATCTGTAGATAGCAGGATTTCAAACCAAACCTAAACCTAAACCCTGAACCTTGTTTGGTAAAAGAATTTAAATTTTTTTTCTGAGCCTAAATCTGAACCCAAATCTGGTAAAAAATTGGAATTAGGTACAACTTTTAATTTTTTTTCTATTTTTTTTTGGTTGGTTTGTTATTGTTATATATTTAAAAGTTGAAAAAAAGTTAAAAATTGTCTATCTACCAAGAGGACTAAAATTTTGAACTTGGCCAAAACTGAACTGTCTAAATTTTAACTATCTGAACCTTATCTGAATCTGCACCCAATTTTTTGTGGTTTTTGAAGCTGTGGTAGAAATATATAAAATGTGATAACATGTGACTGAGCATGTTAATGTATTTAGGGGAGGAAACTAGGTATCAAGAAAAATTCTAGACCTTGTAGTAACTGGAATTAGATTTAAGTACAAAAAAAATAGACTAATCATTTGGTAATTCTTTCTAAGTATGTACCTCTTCATCCCAGTCCATCTGAGAATATCCTCCTCAAATAAACTGATTATCACAAGAACAGGAAAGAAGATCAAATCACAATGAATCATGGAAGAAATTCACAAAAACATTTGAATAAATTTATATAATAGTGAAGCTTTTGTTTGTTCTATAAATGAGATAAAATAGGTTTAAGAATACTCAGTCTTCTATGTTGTTTTTAGAGGCCCTCTAACTCCAGGTCCCACCTGTAGGAACCCTAAGTACAACACAATGAAACACTACCCAACACTGTGTCATGCCTGACACTTTCAATGTTTTTCAAAGAAAATCTTGGGGGAAAATGTCCTATGAAAGAAAGTGTTCCTATATTTATAATTTTAGAATTTAGCAACAAAGCCCCATTGGTGAAAGAATTAGAATAAAAGAAAATTAAGTGAACTTCAAGGGAAAACGGTAGGGTTCAAAACAAAGAAATAAAAACTTTGTAAGAAACAGGTTGTAAATTAGTCAACATTTTCAGTGTTACTTCAGTGTTGTTAAGTATTATGTTGTTGTTAGTTTCTGTCAAGTCAGGTCTGACTCATAGTGGCCCTATATACAAAAGAAGGGAACACTCTCCACCATTGTGCTATGTGTAGAGCTGCATCAGTGCTTCTCTGCTATTCATATGGTTTCCAGTTACTGATTGTTTTGAGAGTGGGCTGCCAGGTCTTTCTCCCAAGGTGTTCCCAGGAAATCTCCCATCCAAGGACTAATCAGAATGACCCTGCTTAACTTCTGAAATCAGGTGGGAATTGATGCTGGGTGCTAAAGTGGAAAAACTGGTACCACAAAGCTCTCCATCAATAATTGAAAAAACATGCCATCAAGAGCCCTACAAATATGCTTCTGAATTTTTATGACACTGGAATCCAACCAGTAGAAATAAATTGTGCTATGTTCTTGCTTAGAACTTAATGTCAACTCTAAGCAAAACCACGCAATTGACAAAGTTAATCTTTAGTGTATTTACATTTCCTTTTTGTATTGACAATTTTCTTTCTCATTTCTCTGACACATGTGTTTGATATTTTCTTACTTGTCCAACTCAGCTTACAGAAAATGAACTATGTGCTTATCATCATTTTTCAAAACTTTGATAAAACACTACTATACATAGAATAAATTTTGTAATGATGTTTATGATGATGGCATTTGAGGTCTTAGACTCTGATCACTCTTTACATCTTAGTTTGTTCTACAAAGCATTCAGCATTCTCTGTCCATTTTTTAATGCAGGCTTTCAATTCCTAACCTTGGTTCCAATGAACATTACTGAGTGATATCCTTTTCACTTGGCTTGTCAATATATTTTCTAAACTTCAAAACTAACAAATAAAAGCAAAACACAGATAGAAGAAAATGTCAAATTAGATGGTTTATCTCTCTGTGGCCCTTGCATTCTCTCTCTTTTACTCCTTTGTGCCACAAGTCTTTTAAGAACGACTTTATTATTATTTTTGATTGGAAATTTTTAATGTACATCTTAATTTGATTCATTTTGACATGCTTTTCATTGTGACATTTCCATATATGCATTTTGATAAACATTATTCATATAGGCTACCCCTTATCCTCCCCTATGCTTCCCCCCCTCCCACCCTTCCCATCTAAGTTTCCCATCTAAGTCTTCTCTATCTTTTACTTAATAGTATTTTTCTATATGTCCTTGGGTTCCAGTTCTGTTTAAGATAGAAACTTTTCCTGTAGTGGTCTTTGTTTTTATCTTGTTAGAACAATTACATGCAATTTCTAGTCCATTTATATTGACATCATTCTTATCTTCCTCCCCCTTTTATTATGATCCGACCTTTGGATAGGATTTTTCCTTATAATTTTGAATCAGCTCCCTCATATGAGTGAGAACATGTGTTGTTTCTCTTTCTGAGCTCGTGTTTGTTCACTCAAAATAATTTTCTCTAATTCCATCCATTTTGCTGCGGGTGACCTTATTTCATTTTTCTTGATTACTGAGTAGTATTCCATTGTGTATATATACCAAAGATTTTTTTTATCCATTCTTCTGTTGAAGGGCACTTTGGTTGATTCCATGTCCTTGCTATTGAGAAAAGCACTGCATTGAACATGGAGATGCAGGTGTCTCTGTGGTATGATGACCCATCTTCCTTTGGGTAAATTCCCAATAGTGTTATAGCTGGGTCATATGGTAGATCTATTTTTAGTTTTTTGAGTTACTTCCGTATTGATTTCCACAGTGGTTGCACCAATTTACAGCTCCACCAACAATGTAAGAGTGTTCCCTTTTCCCCGCAACCTCGCCAGCATTTGTTGTTGTTTGTTTTATTGATCTTGGCCATTCTTACTGGTGTAAGGTGAAATCTCAGAGTTGTTTTGATTTGCATTTCCCTAATGGCTAGGGATGTTGAACACTTTTTCATGTGTTTCATGGCTTTATGGACCTCTTCATTTGAGAACTGTCTACTCAGTTCCTTTGCCCATTGTGTATTGGGTTGTATGTTTTTTGGGAAGTTTTTTTTTTTTGAGTTCTTTATAAATTCTAGTAATTAGACCTTTGTCTGATGTATAAAATGCAAAGATTTTTTCCCATTCCGTGGGGGTTTCCTTGACTCTGTTGTTTCTTTTGCAGTGCAGAAGCTTTTTAATTTCATGTAATCCCATTTATCTATTTTTGTTGCAATCTCTTGAGCAATTGGAGTCCTATTAAGGAAATACTTTCCTAAGCCTATATGATGGAGTGTGTTGCCTATCTTGCCTTCTACAAGTTTTAACGTTTCTGGTTTTATGTTGAGATCTTTTATCCATTTTGAGTTAACTGTCATGTATATTGAGAGATAGGGGTCAGCTTTCATTTTTCTGCATGTGGATGACCATGTTTCCCAGCACCATTTGTTGAAGAGGCTGTCCTTTTTCCAGTTTACTTGCTTTGCTCATTTGTCGAAAATCAGGTGGCTATAGGTGTATTGAGGTATTTCTGGGTCTTCTATTCTGTTCCAGATGTCTTTGGGCCTATTTTTGTGCCAGTACCAAGCTAACAACTTTATTATTTTTTAATGATTTAATTCATTAGACAATGATTTTAAGGCAAAAGCTATTATTTTTTTTCTATGCAACTTCCACATAACATTAAATACACTCAGTGCATCAGTTATTGGTTATTGTACCAAAAATCACAGCAAACCTGATCCTTTAAAGACACACACACTATTTCAGTTTCTGTTCACCAGGAACCCAAGGACTACTTAGGTGGGTCCTCTTCTCATTGGCTTCTTATGAGTCTCCAATGAAGACATCAGTAAAATTTTACACCTCGATGTTTGACCACAAAAATATTCCCTTTCAAGCTCATTTGTTTGTTGGTAAGATTTAGTTTCTTTCCTATTGGATAGAGGGCCTCAGTTTTTGCTAGTTGTTAGTAGGAGTTAGAGAGGGATAGAATTTGCTGTAAAGCAAGTTACACTCTTAATCTGATCACAGAGATGACATACACTCATGTTCTTGGTGTTCCATTGAACAAGTTATTGAATGGAAAGGAGCTTCCACAAGTTTGTTAATGGAGTTGAGGGGCTTGGAGTCACCTTAGCAAGTCACCTATCACAGTATTGCTAAACTGATAATAATTTAAACAGAGCTCAGTGGCAGGTGCTTATAATCCAAGCTTCTCAGAAGGCTGAGTCAGGAGGAGCACTTGAACCCAGGAGTTTGAGACCAGTCTGGGCAACATAATGAAAGCCTGTCTCAAACAAATTAACTAAGAACATACAAAAAGGAATTTCCATAATTTACAAGTTGTTTTGGCCTAGAACCCCTATATGTTGCATTAATGAATATTTGTTCTTCAGAAATTACTTTAGTCCCTCTTTGAGAAATTCAAAGCGTGTGAATAAAAGATATTGGAACTTAATAGGTAAGAATATTTATTTATTTGTTTGTTTATTTGTTTATTTATTTATTTTTGTGGAACTGGGGATATTGAACCAAGGGCATTCCACCACTGAGAGGTACCTCTAGTCCATTTCTTATTTTCTAAACTTGAGACAGAGTGTCACTAATTTGCCAAGGCAGCCTCTGGCCTTGAACTTGCAATTTTCCTTTCTTAGTCTCCTGAGTTGTTGGTATTACAGATGTGTACCAAGGTGCCAGTCTGGATATTTTCATAAATTCTGCTTTGTCTCATTACTTTTTCTTTACATTAAAAAACAATGATATTTCATAAATGAAATGCAATATTTGTAATACATTTCATCTGTAATGAAAAAATTACACTTTATACTTTCCCATAATTTATATTCTTCTTGCACACAGTCTGTCAGTTCTTGATTCACTGAGAGACCAACAAGCCTTTTCAATTTTTAAAACACTTGTACAGAGGATTTCTCCTTGTCAGTTATCCATGCTCAGCTTAGAGTAAAGCAAAACAACAACCATAACTGAAACACTTCTGATTCTTAATCTTAATTATATTCCAAAGCAGCAGAACATGAGATAAGCATTCCTGTGCTATTAATTTATTAAGAACTTGCTTCCAGGAGAAACTGAGTAGTGGAGGAAAGGAAACTAATATGATTTGGAAGGAGAGGAATTCAACAGAAGTGCAATTACAAGATAAAACTCCAACCTCAACTTCACCCTGTGGATTAGCTCTCTGTAAAGTATGCTACAGAAACTGGTTCAAGAGGAACCAAAGCAGCTGGAGATTCAGTACTGGACTAAGTAGACTTTTTGTTTTTTTTAATGGCTGTTCTAAGAGATGTAACTTCCAACTACTTCTGCTTGTTTGTTTGTTGTTGTTACATTGTTTGTTTACAAGTGGGCAAACTGGTTTCTGCAGCGTGAGCAGAGTTGTCTTTAAAAAGTCCCTCAACTGCTTTGGAAAAGAAAGAGAAGTTAAGGGAAGGAAAAGAAAGGAAAAGGAAAGGAAGGCAAAAAAGAAAAAAATGAGAAAAAAAGAGAAGAAAAAGAAAAGGGAAAAGAGAAAGAAAAGAAAAAACGAGCAACTACATGGAAAAAAAGGAGAAAAAAGGGAAAAGAAAATAGAAAGGAAAAAAGTAAAAGAAAATCAAGCACAGGGGCAGGAAGAGGGTGCACAGTGATAACTGGCATCAGAATCAGAAGGATGGGTCAGGGCTCTGACATTTGGTCTGAAAGCAGTTAGGACAAGAAGAGTTGCACTTGCCTGTCAAATGTTCACTAGTTTAATTCTCCACTTTTCTCTCCTTCCAATTGATTTATTTCTTTGTGTTTTAGTCTAAAGGTTTTTGTCTTTATTTCACCTATATTAATTAGTTCCCATTCTAAACTCCTAGCTTTAAGCAGAAGTTCTCCAGAAAATACTCCTCCCCAAAGGAAACTTCTTTTTTTACCTCTTATCTCTCACTCTTTCTCCCTCACTTGCTTAGGTTATTGTTAGGTGCCCTTGAGTTGGTATCCAACTCATTGTGACCCTATGTACAACAGGTGAAACAGTATTGTTAGTGCTTCTCTGCTATTTATTGGGTTTTCAATGGCTGGTTGTTTTCTTTTTGGGGGGGAGTGGATTGCTGGATCTCTCTCGAAAGCCTGGAGCACCTGGTGTTCCCAGGTGATCTTTCATCCAAGTATTAAGCAGGTCAGACCCTGCTTAGCCTCGGAGATCTGACAGGATGGGACAGTGGAACAGCAGCAGGCTCAATATCTTAAGCACTACCAAAATCCAATGTTAAAGTGACAAAGTTTTCTTTTCCCAATTTACTTTTAGAGTATATATTAACTCCATCATTTATTTTAAAAAGTCAACTAATTAACGACTGTGGCCCCTGACTGCAGACAACCTTGATGAACTTCTGATGATAATAGGCAAGATTTTGTATTATGTTTCATGTTATTACTATATCTTACATTTGTATTTACTTTGATAGCTTATATTATAGGATATTATCCTCCATCATGCCCTTGAACCCTGAAAAACTATCCACTACTAAAATTATATTCAGAAGTCTCTGGATGGTAGGGGTTGCTTGGGATTATTGAACTGGTATGTACATTTATTTTTTAAAGTATATTTTAAGTAAGTCATAGTTGTTTTGAGATTCAGAATTCTAGAAGTAATCATAAACATGATTTACTTGAAACTACATGAAAGAGATTAACTCCTCTGAGAAGTCAATATTTTCTAGCAGATTTTCTCATAAATGTAATTTTATATGACATTATATCTACTCTCTTTTAATGACAGATGTCTTCTGTCTATATGTATGCATGAATGTATTCTAATGTTGCTTTAAAAGAAATATTCAAAGTAGTGATCTGTATTGAAGCAGATGATATAGCAATGAAATCTTTGAAAATTGTTCATTTTATCCACTGGAAAAATTTTATTGTTCTTATCTTCCCATTCTCAATTTACAAGGAGTAAATAATTTTTAAAGAAAAGGAAAAGGCTTTTGTTAACACTTGGAGAGTATCATCGAGTTTTCTCTCCTTATTATTATTCTCTTTGTCACTTTTTATTGCTCACCAAAATCGTGTTTCTAATGTTAAAAATGGCAATCTGAACTTACTACAGTGCCTGCTCTTCACTTCCTCATAGATCTCATACCATGTTTAACCCTTACTAGTGGCTATTGTTGAGAATGTATTAATATATACAATTAAAGTTAAATATAGTGATCAAAAAGATAAGATTTACCTAGAGTTGCCTCTGAAATAGCAATGTGATCTTTCAGCTATTATTCATTGTCTCTTTTCTTTTGTGATGCTATGACCAGTTGTGGAAAAATTAATTTCTACATGTAATTCTTCATTATAAATATGATGAATAAAGTTCATCTCTCTGTGTCCTTGAATACCTGTATTACAGTATTGGATTAGAGCAAAAATTAAAAATGTATTATGTCAGTATATAATCACAATAATTTGTGTACCACATTTCTCTCACATACATGCTTTTTTGTGTGTGTGTGGTACTCGGGGTTGAACCCAGGGCCTCGTGCCTGCATGCTTTGCAAGTGCTAGACCATTGAGCTGCGCCCCCCATCCCATTTTTTTTTTTTTTTACTTTTTGAGGTAGGGTCTCGCTAAGTTATGCAGACTACCTCTGATCGAACTTGCGATCCTCCTGCCTCTGCCTCCCGAGCCGCTGGGACTACAGGCATGCGCCATCTCGCTGGGCCCTCTCACATAGATGTTTTAATTGAAAGTAGTGGAGATTGAAGTACAATGCATGCAAGTTAATATGATTCAAATGAATTACATTTGATGTGATTGTTCAAACAGTTCACATGATAATGATTCCTTTTTGTTGGTTACAGTAGTCAAGGCCAAACCTGATCAAAATGAAGAAGAGTTAAGTATAATTTAATTTCTTTTCATTAGAGAAAATAGTGATTTAGTTCTGTGTATTCTTTTGCTAAACTGTGGATATGAGATGAGCTTTATACAGAGCCAGAAACTTTTGAACACTAGCTTGATCTTGAGATCTTCATAGAGACACTCACTTGCACAACACAGTTATTCAAGGACAAAGAGAGATGTATTTTTGAGAAACTTTTAAACTACAGCTCACCTATACATGGTGACTTTACGTATTTAAGTTTTGCATTTTGTTATAACGATTTTTTATGTTTGCCTATGATACATTCATTTCATTTTCTTTCTTTCCTTTCTTTCTTTCTCTTTCTTTCTTCCTTCCTTTTCTTTCTTTCTTTCTTTCTTTCTTTCTTTCTTTTTCTTTCTTTCTTTCCTACTTTCCTTCCTTCTTCCTTCCTCCCTTCCTTCCTTCGTTTCTTTTTTCCTTCCTTTCTTCTTTCCTTTTTCTTTCTCTTCTTTCTTTCTTTCTTTCTTTCTTTCTTTCTTTCTTTCTTCCTTTCTTCCTTCCTCCCTTTATTGGTAAATCTTAATGAGGTACAGAGTAATACAGCTTTTTCCATTATGCAACTATTATATCACTTTTGGTTGCACTTTCATCAACTTACAAAGTTTATGGAAATCTTGACTAATATATACTAAAATTCATATTCATATTTAGGTTATATTTCCCTATTTTTCCCATGTACTCATGAAGTTCCATCATTTACATTGAGATTATTCTTTCCCTCTCTATGCCTTTACATTGTTTCTCCTCCCCATCCAACCTTCCACAATCTTCACTTCTCTTTGCTGGTTCACATGTTTCTTCTTTCTACTCTTTACATTTTTGCTTGCTTGCTAAGTTTAATTGTGCATTTCTATTTTTCTATTTATATATTGGGAGAAGGATATGACAGTCCACTCTTGACACAATCCCAAAACAATCCATCATTGAAAACCCTATGAAGGTCTCTATGAGTTGTACACAACTCAATGGTACCTAACAACAACTTATCTATAGGATTTTTCTTCCATTAAGATTCAGCTCCCACATATGAGTGAAAATATATGGTATTTCTCTTTTTGATACTGTGTTCATTCTTTTAAACTGCTTTCTCCAGCTCCAAAACTATTTTGCTGCAAATGACATTATTTCATTACTTATTTCTGAGTAATATTCCATTCTGTATGTACCATAATTTTTTATCAGTTCTTCTATTAATGAACACCTTGGTTGGTTCCATATTCTTGCTATTGCAAAGAGTGCCACATTAAATATGGAGATGCTGGTGTCTCTCTGGTATGACAACTTGTCTCCCTTTGCGTATAGTCCCACAAGTGGTATAGTTGGGTCATATCATATGGCAGTTATATTTTTAGTTTTCTGAGATATCTCCATGTTGATTTTCAAATGGTTGAACCAATTTACAGTTCCATCACCAGTGTAAGAGCATTCTTTTTTTTCCACATCCTTGCCAGTTATTTGTTTTGTTGATCTTGGCCATACTTACTGGATTTAGGTGGAATCTCAGATTGGTTTTAATATGCATTTCCATAATGGCTAGGGATATTGAATGTTGTTTCATGTATTTCTTAGCCTTACAAACTTCTTCATTTAAGAACTATCTGTTCATTTGCTTTGCCCACTTGTGTATTGGGTTGTTTTCTTGGAATATGCTTTCTTGAGTTCTTTGTGAATTCTAGAAATTAATCCTCTGTCAGATGTGTAGGATATGAAGATTTTCTCCCATTCAGTGGGCTCACCCTTAACTTTGTTGTTTCCTTTGCTGTACAAAAGCTTTTTAATTTCATGTAGCCCCTTTTATCAATTCTCGGTACAATTTCCTGAGTTATTGGAGTCCTGTTAAGGAAATACTTTCCTAAGCCTGTGTGTTGGAATGTGTTTCATATCTTTTTTTCTAGAAATAGTTTCTGATTTTTTGTTGAGGTCTCTTATCCATTTTGAGTTGATTCTCATGCAAATTGAGAGGCATGGATTCTGTTTTCACTTTTCTGAAGATGGATATCCAATATTCCCAGCACCATTTGTTGAAAAGGCTATCTCTTTTCCAGTTTGCCGCCTTAGACCCTTTGTCAAAGATCAGTTAGCTGAAGTTGCATGGGTGTATCTCTGGATCTTCAATTCTATTCCATTGGTCTTTAAGCCTATTTTTGTACCAGTACCAAGCTGTTTTTGCTACTATATCCCTATAGTTTAAATTCTGATATTGTGATCTTGCCTGCACTAATTTTGCAGCTTAACACTCTTGGCTGCATGTGGTCTTTTGTGTTCCCTAATGAAATTTTAGGTTATTTATTCTATTTCTGCAAAATCTGTCAATGGGAATTTATTGGGAATTGCATTAAATTTGTAAATTGCTTCTGATAGTATAGCCATTTTTATAATATTGATTCTCCCAATTCATGAGCTGGGGAGGTCCTTCCATCTTCTAGTATCCTCTATGATTTCTTTCTTTAAGTGTTATTTGTAGACATCTTCAGAGTCTTTGGTTAGATTTATTCCTAAGTATTTAAGTTTCTGGTGGGCTATCATGAAAAAATTATTGCCTTGATGTCTTTCTTTTCCTGTTCACAATTGATGTAAAAGGAAGGCTACTGATTTCTCAGTGTTAATTTTGTATCTTGCTACATTGCTGAAGGAACTAATTAAGTCTAAGAGTTGTCTAGAGGAATTGTGGGGGTCCTTTAGGTAAAGGATTATGTCATCCGTGAATAAGGATAGTCTGACTTCTTCCTTGCCTATCTTTATTCCTTTGATTTCTTTCACTTTTCTGATTGCTCTGTCTAGAACTTTACTCACAATACTGAATAAGAGAGGAGAGAGTGGACATCCTTGTCTTATTACTGATCTTAGAGGAAATGATTTCAATTTTTCTCCATTTTATATGATATTGGTTGTAGGTCTGTCATAAATGACATTTATGATGTTGAGGTATTTCCCCATTACGCCTATCATCTCAATGGTTTTTGTTATGAAAGGTGTTGCACTTTGGCAAAGGCCTTCTCAGCAGTGATTGAGATGATTGTGTGATTTCTTTCTGCAAATTTCCTTATATGTTGAATTATAGTGATTGTTTTTCTTATGCTGAACCAGCTTTGCATCTGGGGAATAAAGGCCACTTGACCATGGTTTATGACTTTTTTGTGTGTGTTGCTGATTTCATTTTGCCAGGATTTTGTTGAGAATTTTTGCATCAATGTTCACCAGTGAAATTGGTGTATAGTTTTCTTTCATAGAAGTGTCCTTCCTTGGTTTTGGTATTAGGGTGATAGTAGTTTCATAGAATGAATTTGGGAGGGCCTCTTCTTTTTCTACCTTTTGGAATAAATTGAGAAGAATAGGTATTAACTGTTCTTTGAAGGATTGATAGAATTCTGCTAGAACCCATCTGGGCCTTGGTTTTTCTTTGTTGGGAGGATTTCTATTACCTTCTTTATTTTAGTGTATGTAATGGGTCTGTTTAGATTGCTTATGTCCTCTGGGCTTAATTTTGGTAAGTCATATGTGTTAATGAACTTACTCATTTATTTTGTAATTCTGTTTTTTTGGGGGGTATAATTTCTCAAGTCATTTCTTGAGATTTTCTGGATTTGATTGGTATGGGTGGTTATGATCCCATTCTCATCTCTAATTTTTTTCAATTTGGACCTTTTATTCTTTCTTTTGGTGAGACTGACTAGGAGGCATCTATTTTATTAATCTTTTCAAAGAACCAGCTCTTAGGCTCATTAGTTCTTTGAATTGTTTTTTAGTTAGTTAGTCAGTTTGTTTAGTTTCTAATTAGGATATCTGTGCATTGATTTTGATCATTTCTGTCTGAGTGCCCCTTTGGGGATTGGCTTTTTGTTGGCATTCTAATGCCTTGAGATGTGTCATTAAGTTATCTACTTGGGCCTCCCCTAACTTACTGATGAATGCACTCATGACTATCAATTTCCCTCTCAGAAATACCTTTGCTATATCCCATAAATTTTGGTCAGATGTGTTCTCATTCTCATTCGGTTGCAGGATTTTTCAATTTCTGCTTTGGTTTCTTGGATAACACATTAATCATTCAGCATTGTATTTTTTAGTCTCTAAGAATTTGTAAAATTTCTAAAATTTTTCCTGTTCTTGAGTTCTAGTTTTACTTTATTATAATCTGATAAGGTACAGAGGATGATTTCTACTTTTTTGTATTTGTTGAGGCCATTTGTGGACTAAAATATGATCTATCTTAGAAAAATTCTATGTGGTTTTGAGAAGAATGTTTTCCTCATCAGATGCATGTAATATTCTAAAGATATCTGTAAGGTCCAGTGGGTCTGTCATGCAATTTAAGTGCATCATTTCTCTGTTGATTTTTGTTTTGATGACCTGTCTCTTGATGAAAGTCAGGTATTGAAATATCCCATACTTATTGTGTTTGATCCAATGTGTTCTTTTATCTCTAATAAAGTTTGTTTTATGAAGCTACATGCCACTGAATTTTGTTAGTAAAATTAAATATTGTTATGGGTTCCTCTTTGACTGTTCCTTTTAGTAATATATAATGTCCTTCTTAGTTTCTCCTGAGTAGTATTGAATTGAAGTCTAATCTGTTTGAAATTAATATTTCAATGTGTACTTTTTTGTCCCCCCCCAGGTGGTGTATTGTTTTCCAGCATTTGATTTTCAGCCTTTTATAGTCTTTATGGTTTAAGTGAGTTTCTTGGGTTCCATGTATCAACGGTTTATGTTTTTAAACCCAACCTACCAGGCCCCAGATGTGAATTATTCCGAACAAGCTTTCTTATGTTCAGGCATCCAGCAATGCCTGCAACTCTTTTCTATCCCCTGACGTCACTATCCCTCATTTTACCTCCCTCCAGCTCATGGTTCTAATGGCACCAGAAGCCAGGGCAGTGACTGTCTCTCCCAGAAACAAACAAGTGAGAACACCACACTCTCTGGGTCTGAACCCTGCAGTGGGGCCATGTTGTCTGGCCTCTTCCCTGGAGAACCCTGCAGACCTCTGCTTTGTCCATCTTCCCTCTTACCAGCTGCAGCCATCTGAGTGGGCCTCACCACACTTTTCTCAGCCAGCATACCTCATTCCAGCCCCTTGCTGTCAGGAAAAGCCATGCTGGGTCATTGCTCAGCTCAACCCTGCTAGTCTTTGTCTATAGTCCAATTTTCATTATTCTCTGATATAAAATTTCCTAACAGATGATGACACCATTAATTTGAAATGTCTCAATTCCACCACCTCAAAGGAGATTTTCCCTACATTCGCTCTTGCTGGAAGTTGGTGGATCAGATGTAGGGGATTTCTGCACAGCATCACTCCAATGGGTATGATTGCAGAATGCCCGTATCACTCTCCCCAACTTGCCCAGACTTTGGGGTTCACTCAGCCACCATCCTGTGGAGTGCACCACCAGTGCTCCACTATCAGGAGGGCTCATTACCTCCAATAATTCTGAAGCTTTTGCTCCCCAGCAGAAATCACATGATGCCCAAATCTAGGCACAGACTGTATTGTCTGATCTATGGCAGCAGATGGCAGAGTGTCAAGTTTCTGGAGCCACACTCACTGGCATGTCCTGACTTCTGGGCTTAATTGCTGATCCCATGCTGTCATGGGTAGGATGATGGTGTGTTACTGTCAGTCGCTCTGAGTGAGGACTGCACTCCCATGCAGAGCTCAGATCATGCTGTACTACTATCACAAACTTTGCAACCAGGATTTGCATGGTGGGAAGGTGGCAGATTGTGTGACTGACACCTGACTTGCTGTGTTTACCAGCACTTCTTGAATACTTCTTGTCCTCAGGGCTCCCTCACCAAACTCATTCCATGAAATGTGCTGCCAGTGTTTTCTCAGCAGTATGATGGCATGTCACCAGGGCTGTGCTCAGCAGTGGATCTGAGCCCTAGGTTCCTGTGTGGAATTATCCCTGCACTATATGCACTCAGTGCCCTTCGGTTTTTTTTTTTTTTTTTTTTTTTTTTTTTCAGTACTGGGGGTTGAACCCAGGGCCTCACACCTGCATGCTTTGCAAGTGCTGGGCTACGGAGCTGAGAACACAGCCCTTTTTTTTTTTTAACTTTTTGAGACAGGGTCTTGCTAAGTTTTGCAGACTGCATCTGGTCTTGAACTTGAGATCCTCCTGCCTCTGCCTCCCGAGCCCCTGTGATTACAGGCATGTGCCACCATGCCTGGCCCTCTTCAGAGATTTGAGCCAGTCTCCTTGCCTTTTCTTTTTCAGCAGAACTGAGGAACTTAAAGCAAGCCCTTCTCTTTAGCTTATGTTGGAAAATTCCACAGCCATCAACTGATTAATTGTGTGCTCCACCTGGCATTTGAGACAGAATAGTTCCAAAGGGTTTGTTCCAGTTTTATTAAGAAGATGTCCAATACTGAGAGGAATACTAATTGCTTGTATTATAGTCTAGGGAAGCTCTGAACTGATCTGATGTAATTTTCTCCTCCTTTCTTTTCTTGCAATGGTTATAAACCCTATAGAAGACCCACAGACAGGTCTTTTTTCCTCCTTTTGGAAGCTCCTTTGCCATAGAGCAGGAGGGACTGACATTCAGGTACAAGGACCCAAAACAATGGTGACAACTGTGTTTCGGAAAGGGCCAAGACCTAGTACTTATAATGAGATACTTACTTTATCAGATAAAGGGCTATGAACGGCAAAGTATTGCCACTTTTTGGTGTTCTGTTCCACTTTCTGTTCCCAGTACTTCTTAGGAAACTACAACTTTTCCTCCACAGATTAGGCTTTACATCCCATTACCAAAACTGCCTTGTCCATATTTTGCCAGTGCTCTCCCACCGATCTGCACTCCTAACCAGCATTTTAATTTTTTTAATATTGAGGTAGGGTTTCACCAAGTTATGCAGGCTAATTCTGTCCTCAAACTCACAATCCTCCATCTGTGTCTCCCTAGTTGCTGGGATTATAGGAATATACCACTGTGCCAGGCCTTTTCACTGAATTTTGTAATTGATCACCTAATAAAAAGTAATTGTTGGCTACTGAACTATGAAACAAAACAAACAAAAAGAACTAGTTGATTTCTGCTCTTGGAATTAAAGCTTGTTTTTCAATGCTCCCAAAATATATGCATAAGTACTTTTTTTTTTTTTCCCAGCATTGATGTGCTGGAGCTGGCTCTTGAAAGCTGCTTTTTGTTTGTTTGTTTGTTTGTTTGTTTGTGGTATGGAGGAGCTAAACCAAGGGCATCACATGTGCTTTGCAAGTGCTCCACACTGACCTGAACCCTAACCCATTTTTTTCTTTTTATTTTGAGACAGAGTCTAGGATACACAGGTTGCCTCTGGCCTTGAATTTATGATCCTCCTGCCTCAGCCTCCCAAATTTATGGGATTACAGGTGTGCACCACCAGGCCTGGCTACCAAGTGTTAAATTTCAGAAATTTTGTGATACACTTGTTAAACTCAAACATTATTTAAAATTAAATGATCTAAACATATGATTCAAAGTTATATAAATATTCAACATTCATAATTACTTCCTATATATTTTTCTGAATTCTACTTTTCCCTCTGCTCTTAAAATTGCATCAATTAAGCTGGGTGCAGTAGCTCACACCTATAATCCCAAGGGCTAGGAAGGCAGAGACAGGAGGATGGCAAGTTTGAGACCAGAGGCAGTCTGCATAATTTAGCAAGACCCTGTCTCAAAAAGTAAAAAAAAAAAAAAAAAAAAAAAAAAAAAAAAAAAAAAAAAAAAAAAAAAAAAAAAAAAAAAAAAAAAAAATGAGTTGGCAGCAGCAGCTCAGTGGTCCAGCACTTGCAAAGCATGCAAGCGTGAGGCCCTGGGTTCAACCCCTAATATCTCAAAAAAAAAAAAAAAAAAAAAAGATTGCATCAATTGTATGTGCAGTTTGGAAATATATAATGGAATAGTGCTGCACTTTTCTTTCACATCTGTGTACAATGACAGCTTACTTGTTAGCTTTAAATTGACCATTGTTTTGGTGTTTATACCACTCAATTGGACAAACATGAAAAGTTAGGGTTTGATTTACTATTTTCTGGATTGTCTAAATTTAAGAACATACTGCAGAACATGTTAGTACAGATTAAACTGAACCACCTTTACACCTGTGGTCATTATACTGTGAATCACATCCAAAATTGAGGAACTACTCCACATCACTTTGAAAACTATCAGCTTCAACAAAGAATTTACTTATGTCATTGGTAAATAATTGAATTTTGGACATAGACCTTCATTGTTTTGTGTTGCTTTATACCTCAATGTAGAGAAAAATATTAAATAACATTTACATTGCAACTACATTTAAGCACTGACTTGAGTGATTTCTTCCTGATTCATTAAAAACCCATCATTATTAATAGTTCAATTTTTGACATGTTGTTGGTATCAAAGTGATAAAACCCGATACTAGACTTTGGGAAAATTAGCCAGCTAGACTTCAGTTAGAGAAGTAAAATTTAAAATTCAGTGTATTTTTATTTATTTATTTATAAAATTATGGAAAGAAAGCAATAGCTAAAATAGTAACACTCAACTACTACTGTGAATTTTATCAATATATAGAGGTACATATACATGCACATTATATAATTCCATGTGCACATACACACACACAAAAATACACATTCCCTCCTTTACATAGTTTTGTTTTGTTAAGACCCACCATTAAACACTTTCTAGCACATGATTGGCCAAATTAATAGATACTCATTATCTCTTGCTAGAATATTTAAATCATTTTCTTTAATTTTTTTGCAGTTTTCCTTCTCATTGTTAGTCTTCCTCTTTTGTTTGCTCTACAATCTAATAATGATTTGTTCATGCTATTACTATGCATCCTGTAGTGCTCAACAACTCTATGACCTTTTTATATTTGTCCTGCATCAAATGTCTTTTCTTCCTTTTTTTCACTAGTAAAATTTATTTGTCATGATCTAGCTGAGGGTTCCCATGTACATACTTTGTTACATATTCTTTTGGTTTCATGTAAGTTTTGCTTTGATTTAATTTATATCAACTTCAGATTATTTAGCCATACATTTAATATTTCCATTTGTACATATTTATTCAGGTCCTAATATGTTTCAGGGATTGTTTCAGGTGAAAGTTGGGATCAAAAAAAGAAAAAAAGATGGAAATCCTTAACATCTCAGAAACATAGGACAAAACATTGTTTAGACTTAGTGATTGTGGGGTGTTTCCAGGCCACTGGACTCACTCTGGCCATGATTGTGAACCAGCTGCCAATGACCCACTGTCTGGTGAAGGTGAGCCAAGCACTGGAGAACCATGTTGCCTGGGAAGAAGGTTTATGCCCAGGGCTACTCCCCCAGTTCCTGGGGACAGCTCGGAGGTTTATGCCCAAGGAGGCTCCTTGCTTCTTTCTACCAGTGAAGATGCCCACTCCAATTGCTCAGCTCAACACAGCTCTTTATTGATTCATCTGTCCTGGTCAGTGGAATGGACCCCAACTGCTCTGTGCACCACCCCTATATCCCCCTCAGGAGCTAGCTGGGGACCAATCAAAGGCTGCCACTCCATATGGGTCTCGGCCAATCAGGGGAGATATGCAAATTTGGGTTTGCAAAAGCAACCAATCAAGGTTGGTTCCTGAATGGTCAAATCAGGAGCCATTTGGTAGTTTGGAAATAGTCAATCATGTGTTGAGGGGTCTGAGGAGAGGGTTGGGGGCCAGCACCATCTTTGGAAGCTCGATGCCCAGGGGTTCCTGGATGTAGGGCAAAGGTTACTGCCTGGGGAACAAGCCTCAGACCTCTAAGTGGGCCTACAAAGGTCCCAAGGCAAACTTCCTCTCTAGGCAGTGCCTTACAAGTGATCAGTCATTTAAGGCATTTGATTCACTTGGGGCACTTAAAGTTAGTCAGCTCTAGTGACTGTAACAAAATGCCATGGACTGAATTACTTATACCACACATTTATTTGGATATATTCTGGCTACCTCATGTGGTGGAGAGAAATTCTGGTGTCTCTTTTCTTTACAAGGGCATTAATTCCATCATATGGTTCTACCCTCATGACTTCATC
Source organism: Pedetes capensis (assembly GCA_007922755.1). Taxonomy (NCBI): domain Eukaryota; kingdom Metazoa; phylum Chordata; class Mammalia; order Rodentia; family Pedetidae; genus Pedetes; species Pedetes capensis. The sequence continues at coordinate 60,954 of VMDO01008876.1, forward strand.
TAAAATTAATCAGCTCCCAAAGTCCTCATTTTCTAGTGCCATCACACTAGGATTTGGGGGTCAAGCATGAATTTGAGGAGGGCACAAGCATTTAGTCCATTATAGCATTTAAACTTTAAGCGTCATGATGTGATGATAACTATTTAAAACTGAAAAATTTCCCACAGTTTCCCACAGTTTAAGTTCTTTATGCTCTTACGCACATATATGTCTTAAGATAAAATTTATCCTTAGAGTCTACAGTGTTTCCTTTGCATGGGCTGTACCTGATTCTTATTTATTAGGTCAGAAGGACTTGAATATTACAAGGGGGAAAATTCAAATATTATGTTTATATTTATATTTCCTAAGGTTTTAATCCCTGCAGCTGTAGACATGTGGCATCCGATCCCGTCAGATCTCGGAAGCTAAGCAGGGTTGGGCCTGGTTAATACCTGGATGGGAGACCGCCTGGGAACACCAGAAGCTGTAGGCTTGGGAGAAGGACCTGGCAACCCCCTCCCAAAAATCAATCTGCCATTGAAAACCCTATGAACTGCAGAGAAGTACCGACAATAGTGTTTCCCCTGTTGTACAGAGGGTCGCTATGAGTCAGATACCGACTCGACAGCACCTAACAACAACAACAACAACAACAACAAGGTTATAATCAATGAAGTTCTTGGATTTACATGTTTTGAAACTCAGTTTATAGAGCTACTGCAGGTATTTTATTAAAAAATAAACAGTAGTTTGCATGATATTTGGAAATGTAAAAATTCAATTAAAAAACAAGTTAGAAATATGCATTGCCAATTCACATAATTGAAGTTCACACCTGAATTCAATAGTTTGTTCTAAGGCATGACAGAATAGTGATAGCTATCATTTTCTTAGATTAGTGCTCAAGGCAACTTTTGTTGAAAAAAAAAGTTCTATTTCAATCTAACAGCATATTTCAGAAAACTTTTGCAGTCAAAGATAAATCCTTACTTCCATTATAAAATACTTAGTGTATTTCCATTTGCAACAAATGAGGCATATGATCATTGTTTAAAGATGTTTAATAAATTCCAGAGGATCAGCAACATTTTAAATACAGTTACATATCTTTTAACAAGCCACAGGCTATCACTACTCAATATTTTTGTGTGTATATGTTTCTATGCATACTCAAATGAATAGATTTATATTTCCTGCTTTTCTTTCATGCATAACTCTCTACATGCATATACTCTCTACATGAAGGAAAATAAGACAAAAGAAATTTTGAAACGTTTTCCTGTATCTTTTGATTCATCTAAAGACAGACCAGATATAAAATTATAATTTTGTAATGGACTTTATAAAAGTGATTTCCATTTATGATGATAATTGTTTTTCATGAATGACTTTTGTTAGAACACATATTAATTGACAGAATTATGCTATGACTTAGATTTAACTTAGTAGGTAACATAAGTGGAGTAGAATGAAATCTATACAGTTGAAGAGTAAGAAATATTTCTATTATTAGGTCTTGGATTTCACATGACTGGTTACTGACCAATAGTCAAGAAATGTTTATAGCACTTTAATAGAAGAATCATTGATTTTGAAAATTGATGCAAAATATTTAATTTAAAATATTTATCTTTCTAGACCATTTATCAAAATTCTTCTCTGAATTTATAATTATACACACACACACACACATATACACACACATATTCTATAGTCTTTTAATAGTTTGAAACGTCAAATCTAAAGTGTTTTTAAGAACACTGATAACCCCAAGCAAGTAATTTTTTTCATGTTAAGCGTTATTAAAAAGTAGAATAAATAAGAACAACTTTAGGACAAACTCTACCAAAAAACTTCAATATAAGAAACTCCTGACTATTGTACCAAAGGAAATCAAACAATACATTAACTGAATGGATATTTTGGCAATTTTAACACCATCATTTTTTGTGCTGCTGCTAAGATCATTTTGTGTTGTTACCAAAATCAACTCCTGGTTATGAATGACCACATGAAATACATTTTGGGGTTTCATAGTAAATAAACATGAAATGGGATAAAACCAATCATTTTGCTTTCTTTGTTCATCTACTTAATTTTTTATGATAGAGAAAATAGTAGGATGTAGCTCTAATATTTTGTAAACCTACTATAAATATTGCCTGCAGCCATACCACTGTGAGGTCCAGTCCAGTCAGATTGGACTAAGCAGGATCAGGCCTGGTAGGAACTTGGATGGGAGACCACCTGAGAACACCGGTTCTGTGGCTTGGGAGAAGAACCCAGCAACACACTCCCAAAAAGTAATCAGCCATTGTAAACCATATGAATAGCAGAGAAGCACAATAGTGTTTTGTCTGTTGTACATAAGGTCACTATGCTCAATAGCACCTAACAGCAATAGTGTTAGTAATACTCAGCCTTATATACAAGCCAAACACTTGTTGTAATATAATTTTTTCTTTTGTTTTTTATTTTTAAGAGTTAAAATATTAATCTGAATTGAAAATTAAGTATATTGTTTAATTTAAAAATTAGATATTACTCTTCAAGGAGATTTCAGGCAAGAACAGCTCTCCACTTCTGAATTCAGCCTGTATATATGAAGCAAAAGAACATTTGAAACTTTGCTTGATAAGTACTCTTCTAACCTATTTTAGAAGATGCTCTTTGTACTCTTGTATAAAAATGTTCCTATATTTTAGTGTGATTAATTTGGTCTCAGTGCTTTGAATCAGTTTAAGGAAAACTCATCATTTTATGAATCTAAACAGTTCACTTAAAATGAATTTCAAAAACACCTTGCAATCTGAAGAGTTTGTAATATTATATGTTTTCAAAATTTGAAAGATTTTAGAAATTTCTAGGAATGTCTTTTTTCTGTGCCTAATGGGGAGGCCTTAAGAACAGCGGGTAGGTGTGCAGGATCCACAGCCAGTCTCGCTAGATAGAAATCTTGGCTCTACACCTAATATGTTGACGTAGGACAAGTACCTTAACTTACCTACATTCAAGTGGAGATTCAGAAGTTGAGAACCGAGAAGCAAGTACAGGTCCTGTGTGAGATATTCTCTTCTCTACAGCCTTCATAAAAGGAGAACAATTTGGTTATACATTATACAGTTCAAGTCATTCCTGAAAACCTGCTTTTCATTCATGTTATTTTTGGTGTTGTTGTTTTATTTTGTTTTTATATTTTTGAAATTAGATTTTTGAGGCAGAGTCTCACTATGTAACCCAGACTGGGCTGGAACTCTTGATGTAGCCCATGCTGGCTTTGAACTTACTGGATCCTCCTGTGTCAGCCTCCCGAGTGCTGAGATTACAGGAGTGAGCCACTAGACCCAGCTTTCATTTGTATATTACATATGTATGTATTGAGTTCCTATGTTCTAAGCAATGTTCAAATAGAGAATGAGGAAGAAAAGACCCTTTCTCCAAAGAGATATTTGTATAAAGTAGATTAGGAAAAATATGAACAAATCAACAATGAAGAAGCCTCTTTCAGAGTGATGTGTTTATTAAAGCAAATACAATAGGCAAATTGTAGAGTGATGGGAGAGGTACTTTGGATAAGATGATCAGGAAGAAATGTTCATATATAAAGATTGTAAAGATTTGAGAAGTCCATACATTTTAAGGAGTTGGGGAAAGAATCCTATGTAGTGTGAAAATCAAGCCAATAACTTTATGCAGAATTAAATTTCAATAATATGAGAAACAGAGAGCTAGTTATTGTGTTTGGAGTTTAGTAAATGAGGAAGTGTCATGAAAGACAATAGTTCACACAGATTACAGAGATTCCAATCAGAGAAGAGAAAGGCAAGTTAGTGGGAAGTTTTGAGGGAAGGAGAGTAGAGAGATGGAAAACCATGAAGTGGATATGGTACCATTAAAGTTATCATAAATTGAAAAATATGTTTAATATACATAATCATGGCCACTTTTTCAACATTTTGGACTGAATTTTGTTCCTCTAAATTCAAATATTAAAATCTAAATTCCCAATAACTTTGAAGGTGATGATATCTGAATGTAATTAAAGTATACCAAAGCCTTTTGTGAGGGACTCTAATTTAATATGAACAGTACACTTATAGGAAGAGGGAGAGATTCCAGGGATGCTCATGCACAAAGGAAAGGCCATGTAAGGACAGATAGGAAATGGCCAGCTGCAGGACTTTGAGGGAAACCTCAAAAGAAACCAACCCATCTGGCACAATTATCTTGGATTTTCACTATCCAGAATTGTGAGATAATACATTTCTGTTCTTTAAGATACTCAATTTGTTATGGCAGCCTTGGGAGACTAATACACACAGTTTATATTTCAGTAGACAACCAGCAACAATGCCAGGAAAGCTATTGGAATGGGGTAATGCAAGAATGAGAATGGTGTTAAAGACACCAGAATTTCAACATATAGTCAAAATTATCTAGAAACTAACTATTGTTCTTAGTTTCTGCAGCTGAGGAAGCAAATTATATTAAATTGCTGCTAAGCTAACAGCATATCTATGAAAAACTTGTTGACAATTTTCAATGTTTCCAAAATGCCATATGATTCAACACTGCTACAGAGTTCCAGAATTGATAAAAAGAAAAACATGGTCTAAATTCAGAATTTGAATCCAATAACATATGAGTGAAATGCTGCCAATTATCAAGGAACAGTCTAGGAATGTTAATTATTTGTATAGTTGTGACTTTGTGATGGTAAAAATATTAAATATTACTCTTTGGAGAGATAGTAATCAATACTGGAACTGAAACAAAACTAGAAAGGCATGTTCTAAGTGAGTTTCTCAGATGTCCTTGTCTTTGGAACATTGATACAAATCGATTAAAGACATGATTGTGAACTTGTAAGCAAATACCTTCAAACCCACACAGAACTGAGAAAATATTTAATTCTGAGGAGATTAAATAAGCCTCATGTTAGGGAAGTAAACTGGTTCAGTTGGGTAAAGGAAAGGATTATTTACTTCACTGAGAAATGTCACTATTCTCAAATAATTGAGTAAGATAATTGTCTAGTATATCTTTTAACTTCTGAGATGCATGTGGAATAGGGATTTGAGCGCCTAATATGCTGCGGGCATCTTTTTGGGCCTTGTTTCCTTCATTCATGACTTAACTCTGTTGGAGATTATTGAGTTAGAAAATTTAAGAGATACTGGTGCCTTATTCTTGTGTTGAATTTAGAAAGTTTACTCCCTTTTTCTCTCAACCCTCCCCAGATGGGATATGATTATTCCAAAGGGAAGCCAATGGTCTTTGCTTGTATTTTGTTCAGAAAGGGTATGTGACCTATATCTTGCCAAGAATACATGAAAAAATTCTGCTGTGAGACTTCTGGAAAAGATTCTGCTGCATGACAAGAAGGTATTTGTCTTTGTATGAGTTTTGTGAGACTAGACTAGTGAGACTAGATTTATTGTTATAAAATTTGGAATTGCTCCATGTGAAGTGTATTAAATAAAGATGAGAATTGTACTACACAGAAATGGGAATAATCTAGGTCTTTGATGGCATCATGAAGCCACAGAATCAACTAAATCTGATACTTGTCTATTTTTGGACTTTCTGTTTATACAAGAGTGTACTTATTCTATAAATTTCTTTGAATCAGGGCTCTGCTTTATGTTGAAATCATGAATACTATATCAATATAAGAAGACAACTTACATTTTGATTGATGCCTAAGAGAACCGGAAAGCATGCTACTTTATTGGTAGAAATATTTTTTAAAAAAGAAAACTAGAATTCCTCAGTTGCCTTTGCTCATGGAGCTGGAACCATTGTCTCCATGTGCAGAAAACGTCATTGTTTGGGCTGAAAATCTGGACTCTATGTAAGACCACAAGACACAGGATTGAATTAGGAAAGAACCTCAATTCCCAAGAGAACAGATAATATTTTTCCAGGGAAATAAAACTGCTTAAATCCTCACCAATAAATTGTAATGAAATTTGCCTAAGGGAATGGAGAACTTGAACTTGAGGGCAGGTGAACAAGGTTAAAAGCAAATGAAATCTTTCACTGAAAATTCCCCGAAGAGGCAAACATGTCTTGAGGATTTTCTCCTTAAAAATATTCAGTGAAAAATTTGTTGGTTAGGAATTTGACTTTTGTTCCTGTAGTGTTGGAAAGTCATTCCTAATTGATGTGATATTTTTAAAATATTTTCAGTTTAATTATGCAGTGTGGTATGTCATTTTACAGAGACTGACAGGGCAAAGGGAGAAGGGGCACCTTCTATGCCTCAAACTGTCCCAGAGACCTAAAGAGATGAGATGATCCAAAGGAAAGTTCAAACTCAGATTACCAGGTTGACTAGTGATATAGGGAAAAAAATTTCTCAAAATCCTAGAAATCCTTCCAGGAGGGACATATTCAAGACCCAAACAAGAAAGGCTTAGCAAATTTCTTGTCTGGGTAATAATCAAAAAGTAATTCAGAGCAGACAACATGTCCCCAAATGTTTACAATCATGACAATGGAGTACCATATAATATTTGATATATATGTACATTGTGTAATATTTAAATAAAGTTACACATAGTTATCTCCTCTAACAACTTTTTAAATTGAAAAAATTCAAAATTCTTTCTTTAAGCTTTTTGCATTTTTACTATTTTTCCAGGGGTTCTCTGTGGAGCAGGAATTTATGCCAAAAATTGTCTTTGCGGGATATCACATGGAGAGATTACATTATATTCCTGGGGCTTCCATAAGAAATGATCACAAACTGGATTCTATCATAGTTCTGGAGTTTAGAAGTCTGAAACACAAATGTCCACAGGGTTGGTTCCTTTTGTGAGGAGGGTTGGTTCCTCCTAACTTCTGGAGATTGCCCCAAATTTTTTACTTAACAGATCCATCGGGCTGGGATTTAGCTCAGTGGGTAGAGGGCTGCGCTGCAGTCTCTGAGGTCCTGAATTCAATTCCCAGCACCACAAAAATGGGAGAAGGACCTGGCAATCCACTCCCAAGGCAATCCCGAAACAGTCAGCCATTGAAAACCCTATGAGGGTCACTATGAGTCAGATACCGACTCGATGGCACCTAACAACAACAAACAGATCCATCACTGTAATTTTTGTGTCTGTCTTCATGTGGCATTCTCTGTATTTTGGTGTTTCTTCTCTTTAAGATGGGCACCTGTCATACTGAATTATGATCCATACTGGTCAAGAATGACATTTCTCATTTTGATTACATCTACAAAGACCCTGTTTCCAAGTAAGGTCATAGTCACCAGTATTGGAGATTAGGAAAGCACAGTGTCTCTGATAATAAGCCCGAATATAATTACTCTGATTTGTAAGAGCTTTCAGAGTTAAGTATTACTTTCTGATACCACTGAAATTTTCTTACTATATATATGTAGTGTACTCACATTCCTGTCACTGTAACAAAATACCTGAGATAAACAACTCAAAGGAGGAGAGATTTTATTTTGATTCCTGTTTTCAGAGGTATTGATCCATGATCACTTGGGCATTGTTTCTATGCTTTGGTGAGACAGTACATCATGATTTGGAGCATGTCCAATGGGTGGCTGATCACTTCCTGGCAGCAAGGAAGCAGAGAGAGAAAGATAGGAAGGGGTAAAGTACAAGTCATACCCTTTAAAGGCATGCCGCAGGCTCCATCTCTTAACTGTCCATTTGGTATGAACTTACTGGTGGATTAATCCTTTGATGAAGGTAGTGCCCTCACAACTCAGTCACTCCTCAATAACCCCACCAGCTGGAGACCCAGGCTTCAACACAAGAGCCTTTTAAAAGACTCTTCATATCAAAATTCTAAACTGTAACAAATGTACATTAAGGTCCTATTAACTATTAGCTCTATTCATCCAGCTTAATGGTGATCACTAGTAACTGTACTGATTAACCAAGTCATTTGATATCTGTTGATTGTAAAATGGCAAAATCTCAAAATGGATTACAAATCCTCCACAGAAGGGGGAGGGAGATACTATAATAGAGACAAAGCATCTAAGACACCTCTCAATTTAATGATTCAGGTATTGTGGTAGGCTCAAAACCTTAAATGTTAGTCCTGTCATTTCTGCAGGACCTTTAAGAAAGCATATTTGTCTTTTACTTTTTTAGGGAGACTAGGTAGGTTGCATGTATTCAAACATCTTTTTCATATACAAGCAATATACTGCATTGGAAACTAATCTTTTTAAAAATGTAGCATGAAGTATTATCCAGAAGAATCATGGGAAAATATGTCTTTCAAATGGAAAATTGCCAAAGACAATTGTAAAGAAAGTATATTTTTGTTACTTTGATTAATTTATCCATCAAAAAGTCTCATATTTTTAAAATAAGAAATGTCTATGCTTAAAAATGTTTTAAAGTAAAAAAATAGTGATGTCTTTAAATCCGAATTTTAATGTTCAGCTTTAAGATGCTTGTTTCAGGGACTATTTTCAAAATCACAGTAAAGAGATTGTTCCATTCACAAGAGTTGTAAAAACATAAGAGGACTTCAGAATGTAAAATGATATTTAAATAGATAAAATTAGCATCTCTGAAATAGTCTAACTCTGACATCTAGAAATCTGCATTCAAATAGAGAATTAAAGTAGCCCTGCTGGGCCTATCTACAGTGGACTGAATGGGCATACTGATAAATAAAGTGTATTTTGAGGCAAGATAATTTTTTGTCCTTTTAGCTTGTCAGAGATTAATGACTACAGGTATTTTGTTGGAATCTTTTATTCTACCTTCTTTTATTGTGAATTTGACTAGAAATTGCTTATATTTTTATGTTAATGAAACCCAATTTTCTACTTTACAATATAAAATATATTACTCAAGAAAAATATAAGATTTTATCCATTCACTTATAATCATAACATTGAAAATATGTGTACACACACACACAAACACACACACAGGAGTATATGTAAAAATGATGTTTTTCATTTGTATTGCATAAAATATTCATTTAAAAAATAATGTGTTATTTTTAAATATAATATTGACACTGGAGTTTTTTCTTACGTGGCAGGTGTCCAGCCCCTAGGTCCATGGACACAGGAGTAAATGCAGTTAGCCAAAGCAAGTAACAGCAAAGAAGATTTCATTGAGAGTATAGACAAATCTTCCATATGAATGAAGGGGATCCTGATTTGCTAGCCCAGGTAGTCCTGTTTTGGAGTTTTTATGTCTCTTTCTTTGGGCAAAAGTCCCTGACCTAGCCTTAGCAGATTGGTCCTCAGTTAGAAGATACCTGTATGTTGTCCCAATACAATTAAAGGTCAGTTGTTCTTATTGTTTCTCCTTGAGATTGACTAACTAGGTGACTGTTGTCCAGGTCATGGGACATATTTTTCTTAGAGAAATGGGACTTGATCTGGTGATTTTTGACAAAGTCACTACCTATTTCCTTTGAAAAATGAGAGTTAAGACTATGAAACTCATGTGGTCTGACCAAATTTAGGTGACCTAATTGGTTGCTTGGTGACCACTTGCCTCTCTGTTTCCCTATTTTGAGACCTCATTTCCCTGAACCTACCTGAAATTTAATAACTCCTATCAATATGGTAGAAAAACTTTATGTAGGTTGTTTTATACAGCCATAGGCTTAAATCTGCTAAACAACATTTATCTAGAAATATTGATTTGGATATTTTCTTCTTAATAATTAGACTCTTCTGTTTTTGACTGCCCTAACCCTTTAAAACATTCTAGTCTTTATTGTTTTCACAATTTATTATTTTTAATGTCATTTTATTATATCTCTTCTGTTTGTATATTTTCTGTCACAAAAAAAGGCAGTTCCATGGGCTCACCATGTCCAGGAGGCCTCACTGGGGGACCAGATGCAGCTACCTCCTGATGCAACAGATGTTAGTTCATTTGTGTTCAACCCACAAAATAATTTATATAAGACACTGGAATTATACTAGATATATAGGATAGGTTTATTGGAGATAGAATGCCTCTGAGAATTGAAGGAAGGCAGCAGTAAAGTGTTACAACTGCACAGAGCTGAGGTCACATATCTTTTATACTGGAGTTTGGGCCCTCAAGCAAGGAAAGAAACAATCCTGAGATCCATGCCTGGAATGTATTCCTTCAATCTTCTTTTGATGTTTCATGCATCCTTTAATATTTTCCCTATAGAATCCTTCACTACTGACACTTGAAGCTTGAAATGTTTTTCTTCAGCTCCTTAGGCTTGAGGAAAACAGAACATGTGCTTCCCTTTACGTTTTCTATCTCCAGTGCTTTGCACATGTAATTATATTTGACTTGGTCTTCTGAAACTGCCCTTTGAAATCTTCTGTTTAGTTCTATAACAACTTTGTCATGTGTTCCTTTTAATTTAGCTACTTGATGTTCAATGGTAAGTTTCAGAGTCACTTTTGAAATGTAGTTTGGTGTTTTCTTTTTTTCCTGTCTTTTAAATTACTTTCTGCTTTCCTCATAAATGATGTCTTTGATGACACCACAACTTGTCTGGTCTTTGAACATTAGAATCTAACATCTCAAATTTGTCCTTGAGACTCTGAAATCAGATAGAATATAGTCAAGGTCAAATCTTGGCTCTTGAACACTTGTCTAATTTTCTTCAGTTTCAGTCTTAAACTACATATGAGCAGTTGATGGTCTGACCTACAATCAGCATCTGGCCTTATTCTAACTTCTGATATTGAGGTTTTCCATTATCTCTTTCCAAAAATGTAGTCACCTTGTTTCCTGTATGTTTCATCAGGTTAATTGTATGTGTGTAGTCACCATTTGTATTGGTGAAAAAAATGTATTTGCAGTGAAAAAGTCATTGGTCTGACAAAATTCTATCATGCTATCTCCAGCATCATTTCTGTCACCAAAGCCATATATTCCAACTATTGCGGCTTCTTTATTTCCAACTTTTGCATTCCAGTGAGCAGTAATTATCAGTGCATCCTGACTGCATGTTCAAATAATTTCAGACAGCAGATGCTGGTAAAAATCTTCCCTTTGTTCATTTGTATTCTTAGTGGTAGGTGCATAACTGGCCTTCCTTGTTGTTCTTGTTAGGTGCCATCAAGTCAGGTTCAACTCATAGTGACCATAATAAGGTCTTCAATGGCTGGTTATTTCAGGATTGTTTTCAGGAGTGGACTGTGACATCCTTCTCCCATTTTTAAGGTGCTAGATATGGATCCCAGGGCCTCAGAATGTGCAGAGAAGCACTGTACCAAATGAATTAACCACCAGCCTGGCATTCCTTGTAGGAATATGGATATTATTCTATCACTGACAACATTGTACTTCAGGGCAGATCTTGAGGTATCCTTTTTGATGCTGAATGCAATCTCATTTCTCTTTAACTTTTCATTTCCATCAGAGAAGACCATATGACTATCTGACTTAAAATCCCCAATACCAGTCAATTTTAACTCATTGATGCCTAAAATGTTGATATTTATGCACTCTATTTCACTTATGATGATTTCTGATTTTCCTAAATTCATACTACATACATTCACTGTTCCAATTATTAATGAATTTTTGGTCAATACATCAAAAAAAAATTGATGGATGGTCAACTATTTAAAAAAGTTGCATATGATAAGAAATCAATGGTACTGAAGGAAAAATTGGAACCTGCCTTGAAGGCTCTGGTGAAAGACAAGTCCCCAGGATTTGATGGAATATCAACTGAGATGTTTCAACAAACAAAATGCAATACTTGAGGTGCTCACTTGTTTATGCTGAGAGACTTGGAAAACAACTACCTGGCCAATTGACTGGAAAAGATCCAGATTTGTGTCTACTCTCAAGAAAGGGGATCTAACCAAATGGAGAGATTATTGAATGATATTATTAATATTATACACAAAAAGTTTTGCTAAAGATCATTAAAAACTAACTACAGCAGCATATTGACAGGGAAATGCCAGAAAGTCAAGTCAGATTCAGAAGATGTGGAACCAGGAACATCATTTCTAACAAGAGATGGATATTGGCTGAAAGCACAGATTGCCAGAAAAATTTCTACCTGTGTTTAACTGTCCATGCAAAGCTATTTGACAGTGTGGATAACAACAAATTATTAATAACATTGCAAAGAATGGGATACCAGGGCACCTAATTGCACTCATTAGGAATCTGCACGTGGACAAGGAGGCAGTGTTTTGAACAGAACAAAGAAACATTACCTTGTTTCAAGTCAAGAACAGTGTGGTTCAGAGCTGTACCCTTCCAGTATACCTCTTCCGATTCTATGCTGAGCAAATAATCCAAGAAGTTGGAAATTATGAAGAAAAATGTCTCATCATGATTGGAGGAAGACTCACTAACAACCTGTGTTATGCAGATGACATAGCTCTACTTGCAAAAAGTAAACAGTATTTGAAATATTTACTGATGAAGATCAAAGAACACAGTCATCAGTATGGATTGCACCTCAATGTCAAGGAAACAAAAATCCTTGCAACTGGGTCAATAAGCAATTTGTTGTTGAATAGAGAAAATACTGACGTTGTTCAATATTTTGCTTTGCTTGGTTCTACAATCAACTCCATGGAAGTAGCTGTAAGGATTTAAAGGATGCATTGTGCTGGGAAAAGTTGTTGCAAAGCATCTTTTAAAGTGTTGGAAAGTATAGATATCTCATTGAAGACAAAGGTGTACCTGACTCATTCCATCGTATTTTCAGTTGCATGGTATGCATTGTGAATGCTGGACATTAAATAAGGGAGACAGGAGAAGAACTGATGCTTTTGAATTTTGGTGCCTAGAGACAAATTTTGAATATACCATAGACTACCTAAAGAACTAACAGATCAATTCTAGAAGAAGTGCAACCATAGTGCTCCTTGGAAGCAAAGATACCTAGAGTGAGTCTGACATATTTTGGACATGTTATCAGACAGGACCAATCTCCGGAGAAGGACATCATTTTTGGGGGAGTGACAGGTCAATGAAAAAAAGGGAGAACTTCAAGTAGATGGATTGATACAGTGACTGCAGCAATGGGCTTATGCATTAAAAAAAAAAAAAAAAACTACATTGCACAGTGCTTGTTCTGTTATACACAAGGTCATCGTGTGTTTGAACTGATTTGTTGGCACCTTACAACAACAACAACATACCTGGAATGTGCTGCTGGACTTTCAAATGCCTCCTAACAAACGAGCCCAGAAGTTGTTGTGAAGTGCCATAGAGTTGGTGTCTGACTCATAGCAACCCTACCTACAACAGGCAAAACAGTATTGTTAGTGTTTCTCTGCTATTCATAGGGTTTTCAATGTCTGATTGATTTGGGGAGTGGGTTGCTGGGTCCTTCTCCCAAGCCCACAGCATCTGGTGTTCCCTGGCAGTCTCCCATTGAAGTCCTATCTGATGGGATCTGATGCTACAGTGATACAGCTGCAGGCAGCCCAAATGTTAGGGATCCAAATGGCTGTGATCTTATTAAAGGAGTAAGCCTCACTGAACAATGCTATTTTCATTTACTGGGAGTGTGTGAGTCTCACATAGTCCTTATCATCCTTCATGGTTAAATGCAGGAGTGATTTTAGTCCTCTGCTTCCTTCTAGCAAGTATATTTGTGCAAATGTTATCTATGATGTAATCAGTGACTTTCACACCAATGCCTTTGTCCCACAGGAGGCTTACATTGATATTCATATCTCAAGTACCTGGAAAGCACATGGATAGGGTGGGAAGGGGCTGAGTGCAGATCCCTCTATTCTTTTCTTATTGTCTATCACATTCTAACATTTACTACTACCACATATTTAAAAACCATTGAAATATTTTCTTATTTATTCCTTTTTTCTATACTTATTCATCTAAATTTTATTATTTTTCTTGTTTATTTTGTAATATCAAACTTTTTCTTTCTGCCTTATTATTGCTGGATCTTACTGTCAATAGTAGTACAAAGCAAATTTCCAAGACAGCTTATGTTTGTAGAAAAAACTCCATTTTTTGACAATATAAATTACTCCTTCATTCTTGGCTTTATTTGTGTCTGCAAACTATTAAACATAAATGAGGTTAAAATAACCAAATATACTTTTATTCAGTTGAAGAGTTGATATGCAAATCAGGAAACAGGTTCTGGAAGATTGAATGAGAATTCAGTACAAGAAAGATGTACTGTCCTTGCTCTGTCTTTGAAAGATGCTCTCTCTTTGCACTTTGATAATAATGAGAGATGGATACAGGCAGTTTAGCATTCTTTGGGGGGTGAAAAGTAGGATTCAGGTAAATCTAGCACTTCGAAACTAATAAAAATATGGTCAATCATAAATTTGAAAAATCAATTGGAATATTCAAGTCAGGGAGCACATATTGTCCACTCTAGTATTTCTCAAAGTTTTCAAGGTATTACTAGATTCTGGAAAATTGTTCCCTTTGGAGTATTCTGTTTCTAACAGGATGTCTGTGTGGCAATTTGCCCCTGTCAGAAAATCTCTACTGCCCAGAATAGGATTATTGTTCTCCTTTTTACCATGCTGCAGCCATTTTCATTTTTATATCACCATATCCAACTAGTTAGTATTGTTGTTGTTGTTGTTGTTAGGTGCTGTCGAGTCGGTAGCCAACTCATAGCGACCCTCACAGGGTTTTCAATGGCTGTTTCGGGATTGCCTTGGGAGTGGATTGCCAGGTCCTTCTCCCATTTTTGCGGTGCTGGGAATTGAACTCTGGACCTCAGAGACTGCAGCGCAGCGCTCTATCAACTGAGCTAAATCCTAGCACATTAGTATATGTCATTTTAATTCTATAGGTAGAAAACTTTGCTTCCTTCCAAATGTTCTTTAATGTATTTAAACTACTACACAATAATAATGAATTATGGTTTGATATTATAATATCAAAGTATAGGCAATGGTAGTATTTTCATAGTTAACCACCCAGATTTTAAATATTTTATAATGCTTAAATAGAAAAGAATACATTTGCAAATTTTAATAAACATATCAAAAATTACCTAAGATAAAAAGAATTTGGAAATTATGCCAAATATTTCTGGAAAATATAGCTATACTTCAAATTTTAAGCTAGCAAATGTTCTTTCCTACAGTCACTTTAAATAATATGAATAAGTACTTCATTCTGGAGGGCAGGAGTATTTAAGCATATCTTTAAAAGTGCATGTGCCCATGAAAGGCACCCTTCTTTCAACACATAAATTTGAATGTGCACATAGTCATGTACCACTCTGAGGTTGGTTTTGCCTCATTTTTGGATAACTAATTGAAAAGATGTACTCCATCAATGTCTGGGAGAGAATGTAAAATGGAAGTCCCAAGTGACACTTGGCAAAAAATAAGCCTATGGGAAAATATATTTCAGAGTATGAAAAACTCCTGAGCTTTAGGGAAGACTTCTGTGTTGATCCTTGGTGATATCAGCAGGAAGCTTCAGTGATATCCAGAAATATATGGTGCCCTACACATGTAATTGTTCTAACAAGATAAAAACAAAGACCACTACAGGAAAAGTCTCTATCTTAAACAGAAATGAAACCCAAAGACATATAGAAAAATACTACATAGTAAAAGATAGAGAAGACTTGGATGGAAAACTTAGATGGGAAGGGGGAAGGGGGGAAACATAGAGGAGGGTAAGGGGTAACCTATATGAATAATGTTTATCAAATTGCATATATGAAAATGGTCACAATGAAAAGCATGTCAAAATGAATCACATTATGATGTACATTAAAAATTTCTAATAATAAAAAAAGAAGTGTTAAAACTAATTAGGATGAAATTGAGGAACTTCTTGGAGAAAATGTCTCCTCAGGTATTCATCTGCGATGACTTGTGACAAGAATCATTTCCTGCCAGGAAAATTTGAGTCACTGGGATTGTAGCATTCTGAATATCACACATGGGTTTTTCTTCCCACCAAGGATTTTGTGGTTTTCCAATCCAGTATATCTAGGATTTATGGAAGGATAAAGAAAATATTTATGTAACACCACAGTAGCATTTTTCTCCACATTTTGTGCTTTGATACTACTGTAATAAATTCAAACACAAAATGGTAGATATGTTCTGCAGGACAGTATCATTTTATACATTCTACATATTAAGTTCTTCAAAGGCTACAGCACTTGCTGCATGAAGTCAGTGCAGTGATCCCCAGTGAAAACACCTGTGCTTTGATTAAAGGCAAAATAAAATAAAACAAAAGTAAACAAATAACATTACCTGTGAAAGCAGAAATTTGTCCACCAAGGACACGAATATCACAGGCATTTTATCTGCAATACATTACAGCGCCTGATTGAGGAATGCATTAATAGATGAAGAGAAAAATAATAGATGCTTTGTGGTAAAGAAACTTAAAAATTCTCATAATAGGCTCAAGTAAGATATCTTCAAACAGTGTAGGTAGAAGCAAGAGCTAGAAAAGGTGGGAGAGATAGAGATAGATGAAAGCTAAGTGATTAATAGATGACAGACAGATGATAACTAGTCAGTTAGGCAGTCAAAGATGGGCTTAATTTGAATATTCTAGTGAGGATGTTGTTGTTGTTGTTAGGTGCCATTGAGTCGGTATCTGACTCATAGTGACCCTCATAGGGTTTTCAATGCCTGAGTGCTTCGTGATTGCCTTAGGAGTGGATTGCCAGGCCCTTCTCCCATTTTTGCGGTGCTGGGAATTGAACTTGGGGCCTCAGAGACTGCAGCGCAACGCTCTAGCCACTGAGCTAAATCCCAGCCCTTTTAGTGAGGATAGTGGGAATAAAAAGGAAATATATTTATTTTGTCTGATCTCTATGCTATCTAACAGTGTCAAGAAATTTTCTCTATGGGCCCATTTTTCGGCTATGTAGTTTTGTGATGCAAAGCAACATATAGCTGGTGCTGATATTTTCTTTTTTCTTTTTTCTTTTTTTTTGTGTGTGTGTGGTACTGGGGGTTGGACCCAGGGCCTCACACTTGAGCTGCACCCCCAGCCCAATTTTTTTTTTTTTTTTTTTTTTTTTTACTTTTTTAAAACAGGGTCTTTCTAAATTATGCAGACTCTCCTCTGGTCTCCAATTTGCAGTCCTCCTGCCTCTGCCTCCCAAACCACTGGGATTATAGGTGTGCTCCACCACGTCTGGCTGGTGCTGATATTTTCTATGTTCATTTATATAAGATATGTGAAGAAATATACTTTAAAAACTTATAAGAATTTAGTAAACTAGATTTTGAGCCCACCTCTCTTTGTGAAATTAACACAAGCATCATGAGCTCCCCAGTATGACAAGAATCTTTTCGTATTGAGAAGTTGGAAAAGTTGGAGACCAGGCATGCTCTAGTCTGCAGGGGCCACACTTTTCCCAGAGGAGTCAGGCACAAGTAATGTATGTAGGTAACTGTAGGGATGGGATATTGAAAGAGCAGGAGAAGCAGCAGCAGATATCTAGCCTCAGTTACCAAAGAAATTTAACTTGGTATAATCTGGAGATGGGGGTTAGCTCAGTTGATAGGGCACTGCTCTGCACTTTCTGAGGACCAAAGTTCTATCCACAACACTGAAAATATGGGAGAAGGATGTGGTAGTCCACTCCCAAAAACAACCCCAAAATAGCCATTGAAAACCCTGTGAAGGTCCCTATGAGTCAGACTGAACTCCACAGCACCTAACAACAAGTTTACCCAAGATCTGAATTTAAGGAAAAAGTGAAATTACTGCTTCTATATAAGGCAAATTGAAGAAATTTACCGGAAATCATCCAACCAGAAAGTGTCAGGTCATAGATTTGAAAATGGAGATATTTGGTATTTCCACATATTAAGTATTGACTTTACATGTGAGTTTTATACTATTTATTTGAAAAAATAAGTCTTAATATTCTCTATCTAAACTCTTCTTTGAAAAAAGAATCTTAAAATTCACAAAAAAATCCATTGTTTCTAGATAACACCAAATTCTATGGAACAGCTTACATGGTAGACCTTTCTGTGCCAACTTGGTACTCATATTTAAGAGTACATGGCACCTCTCTCTGTCTGTTATTGATCACTTCCATGGGTCATTTAACTAGTATGGCTTTTCTATGTTTGACCTACTTGAAAAGTCTTATATTTTCAGGACACTTCTCAAAATATGCACTTCTTTGCAAGATTTATTTGAGACATTCCCTCCTAGTTAAGCATTTCCTCTTATGTTTCTGATGCACTTTCCTCAGTCTATCTCTATTATATAGCCTTCATTAGTTCTGATAGAGGTTGATGTGTATTCTTATTCATTTGAAAGAAATAATTATCAAAATATAGTGGCATAGATGATTCATTATGAGTGCAATATATAGAATAAAGTCTACACAGACTTCACCAGTAGACTCAAGCCCAAAGAAAATATTTTGTACTTGCACCAAAACTGGTGAATGATTTTTAGTAAATATAATACATTTAAGTCTGTAAGATTTTATTTTTGTGATTTCCAGCTTGACATGATTTTTTGTACCAGTTCTATTGATTTGGATAAAAATTTATCCATTGTGCCTAGTAAGTATCTATTTAATAAAAAGAAATCTTTAAAAGATTTCTAGGAGTCAGTGCCTGGAAAAGAAAGATTTTAGCTATTAAAAACAGATTGATGTTAATACCTTAGGAATAGGATCAGTGTTTTTGTCCAGTTGCTATAACAAAGGACAATAAAATAGGTGGCCTATGAACAACAAAAATTTATTATTACAGGAGGCTGAAAGTATAAGATCAGTCACTTTCATGGTTTAGCTCTAATGAGGGCGCTTTTCTATGTTGCAGACTACAATTTTCTTTTATTTTTATGTGTGAAGAGCAAAAAAAAAAAGGAATCTTGTGTAATCTCTCCTTTTTTAATAAGGACACTAATCCTATTCATGAAGGCTCTAATATCATGATTTAATTACTTCCCAAAGGTTCAACCTTCAAATTCCCTCACATTGAAAATGAAGCTTCAACATATTAATGTTGGGGAGGCACAAACATTGAAAATCTCAGAGCAGTTATATTATTCCTTGACAATGGGATTGAAAGTATGAAAACAGATGTCTGAAACAGTCTTCACAGAAGCAGCCTAAAATCCCCTAAAGCTGAACTAGTTATCTACTTTTGTTCTTATAAAATGCTCCTAAAACAATGTTTTTATTGCTGATTGAATTCTCTTGATACATTGAAATAGTAAGGAAAGCTAATTTACTAACATAATTATTCCACCATGATTTTTATTGCAAATAAATTGATACTCTAGTTATTTGATTGCCAACTTGATTAGGTTAAGAAACCTCTAGGAGGTTAGTGAAGCACACCTCTAGGTTTATCCATCTGTGAGAATGTTTCTAGAGATAACTAGATCATGAAGACTCTGACTTATTGAACAGTATTATCCACTGATGGACTGAAAATTGGAATAGACTGTTGGGAAGTGGTGGAACTTCCTGCCTGGAGGAAAGAAGTAGGATACTGGGGACATGTCTTTGGGGCTATATTTTGCCCCTGGCATTTCCTGTTGCTGCTCTTTGCTTCCTGTCTGATATGATGTGAACAACAACTTCTGCACATACTCCACCTCCATAATGTTCTGCCCAAGCCCATAGGATCAAATAACCATAAATTAAAATCTCTGAAACCATGAGCCAAAATAAATACTATATATTCCTGAATTTAATCTGCATACGTTCAACAGTTTTCTATGGTCAAAAATTCAGATGCAGATTAGAATTGTGTGTGGATTACAGAGCTGATTTTGGGGGGAAATTATAGAACTGCTGTACATGTCATAAAAACAATTCAATACAATAGTGCAGATTACATTTGGCTGCAGATTATATTTGAGATTATATGGTGATCCCTCCTTTATATGGTGGATTTGGCCCCAACAATGCAAAGTCTGACTAACACAAGGTATGACTTTCTATAAATTTATTTTAAATGTATATAGAAGTGAAATTACAAGAAATATGTTTAAAACATTGATAATTTATAAACTGATAAATTTGATTAATTTATAATAAAATTCTGATATTTCCCATTAAGAAGAAAGTATTCTCTGGTGTCTAGAATAAAGGGAAGGCTTT